>CM069861.1:15933823-16101323 GCA_036172795.1 Pelodytes ibericus
AGGCCTTTTTTGGATTGAAAAGCAACGCATAAACTGGTGGGGCTTTCTGTATGAAATGCAGGAGAAGACTAAGAATGTAGAAGGAAAAGGTATTGGTAAGAGGCGTGTGGGAGAAGGACTTGGAGGGTGGAACAGGCAGATGCTTGTGCGGGGGCTATTGATAAATAGATGGAGCATGGAGCTGTTGAGTTGGAATTCCTGAGGTTTCATTGAATACCCACAGTAAATACTATACACATATGTTAATGTTAAAAGTTCTATTGAAACCCAGTCCCCCCAACTCTACTGGTCAATAGTGGACATGTTATCCTGGACAGGACATATGGTTTCTCCCCTCCTCCCCCTATCTGTGACCCCCTTCTCTTTCCTTCCCCTTCGCTATCTTTCTCTTGTCTGTTTTTATATGTCTTGATGTAACCCTGCACTGCCATTACCACTACTGTATTATTTTTGACGCCTTTATCTGGTTTAATTATCTATGTTTTGGATTCTTTGTTAAAATTTAAAATGTACAAAAATAAAGAATAAAAAAAAAAGAAAGTTATATTGAAAAATATTTAATTCCAAAATATAACTATTACAATAATAATATAAATACTGTAGCATGTTGGATATTGTAATTTGGAATCAATATGTGGTCACACATGACACCTCATCTCTAATACAGTCTCTTAGACGTCTCGTAAGAAGATTCCAAGCTGTAGGAAATAAAGAATAGAGATTAGGGGTCTGAGTGGATCAGAATTCAGCAAACGCTCCCCTTGCTCTCCGTCTTCCATGACTCTCCAGTAAATGGGTCACATTCGTTCACACAGGTGCTTGTCACGAACTTGCTGAACCTGTCGCATGGATAACTTGTCAAAATTGCTTTTAAGAGATGAACAATTCATGGAGGACTTTGCTTCTCAAAGTCATATTTTGCCTTTCTGAACTTCTCTTTCTACTGACAACTTGATGGAAAAGTCATTTTCATTTTTCTTCTTTTTCCATCCACTCGTTGTGTTTCATACTTTCATTACATTAATAACAGGGGGGTGGTGGGGGGGGGGGGGATAATGCCTCACTGTGTTTTTCTGCTTATCACAGGAAGAGTTGAGCGAATATTGGGAGCTGGTGAGTTAAGGTGAGATGGACATTTCATATATATTTATATATGTTGAGCGTGGATTATGCATAGTTAAATCCTAGGACAATAATTTACCCATGCACTATTCAGAGTCAACACTGTTCTTCATGTAGGAATAACTCCCCAGGTTTGTCCCTGCACAATGCATCGTTAAAGGACAACTGTAGCAAAAAACGAAGTTCTGTTTAATTGAAAGACGGCATCAAGAGTAGAGCTAGTAGGCATAGCTCTACCAGGAGTCAGCCATTTTGTTTAGCATCTTTGTTCAGACCGGTCAGATTTTTCTTCATCTGAACCAAGGTGAATAAAGATCTGACCCAAGATTCTAAACAAGAAGGCAAGGAGTAAAGAAGGGTCAATAAGACACTTCATTTGTATTCTTTCATTAACAAATTTATTTATAAATCATCTACACTTGATACAATCTTTCAGTTATACATAAGTACATTTTTTGCCTTAGTTGTCCTTTAAGCCGATGAGATGGGATGTTCATCTCGCTTCAACTCACCTGCAACTCACCTTTAATGAATAGCTCCCAGATGTATAAAAGTAGGGATAGGAAGGGGCACAGTTCTAGCTACTTCCCAAGGTCCCACAAAGCTTACCTTCCCCGTGACCTTACCATAACCTCATGATGCAATGGTATACATCAGCTTGGTCACATGACCTCCGCACACCAGGTAGTCATTTTTCATGCACCGCCATCTGTTTTCATTCTGTCATTGTTATTTGGGAGCGGAGCAGTTCATGACTATCGCATAGAATAAATCGTTTGCAAACAGGAAAATCCAGAGAGACCCCCCCAGCGTGAGGCTTTTTTCCTAGTCATCACTTTGTCAGTTTTTCGCTAATGCATTGTACACTGAGTGGTGGAAATGTATTCTGAATGGAAGAACGGACATCCAGAATATTGACCTCTCGTGATATGGAAGTGGAGCAGCACAGATCTCTCTCCTAGCTCCTTCAATGCTATCCTACTTTAACAGAACCAGGCAGAACTAGAATAAAAGGTTCTACCCTGGTAGCTTTCCAGAACTTCTATCGAAATTTTCTGTAATGTGTCCCATTTCAGGCCAGAATTGTCAATTGCCAATTGTGGGCCAATGTTTAGCCATATTGAGTTTGGGGGAAATGGCCTGGGGAATCCTACTAAATAAAGACCAAAAGCCCCCCCTGAAATGCCCCCAAACAATAGCCAATAGCCAAATTTTCAGGCATTTCAATTCTACAGATACAATCTGGAAAACTGAATAGAAGTATTTTTGAATAATTAAAGTAAACATATGATAAACACAAATATATTCATATACAATTATAATATATTAATGCTATATACCGTATTTGCTTGAATATAAGACAAGGTTTTTTTCAGAGCAAATGCTCTGAAAAATACCCCTCGTCTTACATTCGAGGTCGTCTTATAATCTGACCTCAAATTGAGGTCCGATTATAAGACTGGGATCCAGGTCCCCCGCAGAGCTGCAGGGGACCTGGATCCCCCTCTCTAACAGCAGGGGAATGTCTGCGCGATGAGCGCAGACCTCCCCTGCTGCCGCCCGGCACGACCGCCGGGACTTCTATGATGAATTTTTTAATTTTAATATATCGTTTTTAATATTGTTTTTTCTTCATGTACTTTATTTTTATGTATGTAAATAATTCATTAAGTTATTTTTTTTCTAAATTATTTTCTTTAATCATTTTATTACATTTCAGAAGGACTTTGGCTATTTCCTTTCAACTTCTATGTGAAGAGTTCAGCTATTTCCATACTAGTCAATGTCCTCCTGAAATGGCCCCAAAATAAGCCAAAGTCCTCCCCATAGATGTATATGGGGAGAACCCAGGCTACCATTTCGGTCAGCCAAACTACAGCAGCTCACCTGCCGACAAGTCAGAATGAAAATCGTCCACAATTGCTACTGAGTAGTTTCTGTGATCAAAAGCGGTCCTATAATCTGGAATTCGGTAATAAAGTAAGCGAGCCAAAAATATCCAAGTGGAGGATCTTTCTTCTCCTTCATTACACCCTCGGATCAAAGTGTTTCATTTGTGAGCATTTTCTTTCTTTCTTTTAATTCGCAACTAATGCCTGGGAGTTTTTCTCATCTGCTTAATGGGGTAAAATCTGCATATCTTCCTGAAGGAACTTTCCTAGAACTACCAAATAAAGGCATGGAGGACTAGGCCTCTCTTTGCCAAAATGTTGCTCTGCATGGGTGGAACACATGAGACTGTTGTAAATATGGAGGACTAGGTTGGGATTTTATGCAGTTCTTTCTTCAAAAATCCCTGCTATCTATCAAGTCACAAATTGGTGGCAGACCTGTAATCATCCCAGCCGCGGTAAGCTCATCGGGCTCTACGTGACCTGCCAAGACTAACATCCGTCCCTCAATGCAACTCCTCCGAGAGTCTCTAACAGGTTGCAGATCAGACCAGTGACCAGTGTTTCACAGCCGTTTAAATCGATGCGCATTTTTATGAACACCAAACTTTTAACTTCAGATTTCCAGCTATTTCACAGCTTTACCGCTTAGAGCACTTGCATTGTGCTATACGCAGGTAATAATATTCTCCCTTTTTTAATTAGATTCTTTCCTGTAAGCAGCTAACAGGTAATTGTTATGCTGAGGCCTGAAATTATGGATGAAAAAAATAATAATGATTTTCTCCGACTGATCCTTTATCATTTGTGTCAATGGTTCTTTCACCTCCGTTCTAAGCCCAGATGGGTATAACAGTGCCTATGTGGTTTGGGTATGTGTTGGATCTGTAAAAATGTGCCTCCTCTTTCTCAAACTGAAATATATAGTGTCAGATGGACCGAATGGTTCTATGTTTCTATGACTGTATCATCACTTTACTGAGAGGGTAGTGGATGTATAGAATAGTCTTTCAGCGGAAGTGGTAGAGGTAAACACAGTCAAGGAGTTTAAGCATGCGTGGGATAGGGACAAGGCTATCCTAGATATAAGATAAGGTCAGGGACTAATGAAAGTAATACTTTCTGAGAGGGTAGTGGATGTTTGGAATAGCCTTCCAGCATAAGTGGTAGAGATTAATACAGTGAAGGAGTTTATGCAGGCATGGGATAGGCACAAGGTTATCCTAGATATAACATAGGGAACTGGGGACTAATAAAAGTATTTAGAAAATTGGGCAGACTAGATGGGCCGAATGGTTCTTGTATGCCGGTGACACATTCTATGTTTCTATGTTTCTATGAGGTAGCAAAGATTAGAATAGGAAAATGTACCATGCTGCAAAACGCGTGGGGCAAGCTGTACAGAATGTTGAATGTTCCAATTTAGATCCCTAGTACCCCACTCTTTAATTCAGCTGGGGTAGATAGAAGGATTGTCATCCTTAAAATGCTGCAATTATTTTACAAGATAAAAAGCTACAAAAGAGGTAGAATAAACCTTTTGCACCCAATTTGAGAACATCTTTGGCCATCTTTTTTTTAATATATATTTTTCTAAGAGAGGTATTAAAAGATACTGCGGTTTTGGGGATAAGATAGAAGCTTGTTACGTGCCGTTTGCAATTTCACATCAGGCTTACTTGATTCGGTACAAGGCAGCTTTGCAAAAACAATATTCGAGCTCAACTTAAGTCACCTCTTTTGCGATTCTCCAGTCTTGTGGTTAATCATCTTTATTCATGACAAGAGAAGGAATTTTAATCTTGGCGATGTGAACTCCTTGTTCCCCGTTTTGAATAACAAATTCGTAGGCTAAATGAGTTATAGTAGAAACACCTTCTCAGACGGAGGAACTGTCAGACGCAAACATGACAAAGAGATACATATTTATCAGAGGTAGCCGAGGCAGTTCAGTGGGCGTAATATACATATAGAGAGTCATTTAATAATATAAACCCCAGACCAGGTAGAATATAAACAATCTGCTGTGAGTATGACAGAGTGGGGAGCAGTAATGTCAGGCATAATACACTATTTATTTATGCCCCCCGCTGTCCGAGCCTGTCATCAGATGGGACATAGTTATCCATCTACTGGAGGTCTGGACCTTAGTTAAAACTATGATCAGGCAATTGACATAGTAAAGCCCCTCTATCTTACATCATACCCATAGTTCAACAGGGCACAACAGGGGTATACGACACACTGCGACTGAATGTATCCTGTCCACATGTAATCTTAATAAACATAAAAATCCAGGCACCACCCAAATCATGTGGATGTTTCATTTGATCTGAGATGTTGCCGTTTACAGTGATGCAATACATCCCTGTTGCCCACTGTAACCAAGATGTTTGTGTTTTTAAGCATTAAATATACTGAATGTTTATTGGACCCAGAGATTTGTTTGCTTATGTATTGCTCAGGAGAAGAAATATTTTAAATTGGTTAGCCACCCCCACCTTGTGGTACTCATTAATTCAACCCCATGTGAAGGAATTTACCATAGTTGGAAGCCTACCTAAATAATAGTCCAGGACTTCTACCAGATTATTGATAGTTGAATGGGAGAACTCTTCCAACTCGACCACCTTGACCCTACACCTACAATACCCCGCAACTCCCTCCCCTCCGAGACGTGGACAGGGCTCTATACAATCAGCAGTATTCCACCTCAGCCTGTTTTTATTAACTCGGTGGTCAAGTCCCAGTTCACTGCTGAGTGAATACGCCCCATTGATTTTCATGTCTTGGCCAATATTGGTGGCAGACGTGGGAACTCATTAGTGAAATCAGTGTCAAGGGAAGTGGTTAATTGGCAGAAGAAGGTGGTGTTTGGTCCAGGTAGGTGGGGTTCTGGCTAAACGGGTTAATAAATGGTAGGTGCCGAGACACATGGGTCTGTTCACAAAAAATTTGAGGAGGTCGATGTTTCTTTTGACCCTAAGTCAAATTCGACAGCCGAGACTTTTTCTCAAGAACAGCTTTGATCATTTCGCCTCCCATTGTTTTCAGTGGGGAATATTCAAACCTGGGGGGTTTTCACTTGAAAATTCAATTTGACTTAGTCTCCAAATGAAAGTCGACCTCCTTGAGCTAGTCTCGGATTTTTGTGAATTGACCCAAAAATTTTGTATATTTTTTAGTATATTTTTGCTTATTTTGTGAAACGAATTTATATAGCGTCCATTCCCATTAGGCAATTAGAATATCATGAGATAATTAACTTTAATACAGAGAAAAACAAAAAATACACTGCGCCAAAATGTGACAGTAATAGCAGCAACTCAATCAACCAGTGTTTCACTCCTGGTTCGGTACAGTAAACAACAGAAAAAGTGAAAAAAGTGCGCTTTAACCAACACTTAATATACAACAAAAAAGGGATTACCCTTAATATGGTAGCAATCCACTTGGTAAATACATGGAGGGAAAAACAGAAACAAAAAAATGATAATATAGTGTAGTATTTTAGTGCAAAAACAGGGAATGTGAAAAAGTGAAAATACACTCACATATCCCTGAGCAGTATACTGCTCAGTGCATCAAGCCTCATGGGAGCCCACGCAGGGTAGATGATCCAAGCGTATCCCAGAAGATGAGAGAGCAGAGGAGAGACGTAAGTAAGGGTATAAAATTTATTGAAGACAAAGTATAAAAGATCTTACATTAAAAATAAACAGGATCCAACAGGAATATATAGAATGCAATAAGTCCCAATGTCCTCAGATAGTCCCAGCAAGTCTCTTCCTCTCCACAACGCGTTTCGCCCAGTAGAAATGGGCTTTTTCAAGTGTGCTCTCTCCATATCTTCTTTTCCACTTTTAAATCTCCCGCCGCGCGCGACTTCCGGGTGTCGCGTGTGATGACGTCACACGTTCAGCGTCCATTAGCCGGCATCTTCATTCTGCAGCTCGCGTCTCCCCGTCAGGACGCCTCTGCAGTTCCTCCTTACATGTAATGTTATTCCACATTGTTCCAGTTTATGAAAAAAACAATAATAAAAGCCTTCAGAATCTCTTTTTGTGTCTGTTTCCAGTTCTTTTAACCCTCTCGACTCTGGGCAAAATCACATTGCACATCCCAAGATATAGAGTGGTTCTTTTAACCCTCTCAGGGATGAAATAGAAATATTCTCCATGAACTGTGTGCTACAAATATTTTAACCCTTTGGGTTTAGGCATATATTGAATCTTAACCCTATGGGGTCTGGCACACATTAAATATAAAAAATGACAAAATAAACATTATATAAAACAATAAATAATATGAAGGTTAAAACAACAATTAATTCTGCTCAGAGTCCAGGGTAAATATGAGTCATATAGAATCACTTCCATAGTATTATGTGATATAATATAGATTGCAATATGTCCCAACAATAAACATTATAAAAATTCTCACAAAAAATTATAAAAAATTTTCCATTAAAAATTTTCCATAAAAAATTATAAAAAAATTTCTATAAGAAATTAAAAAGGTCAAAATCAGAATTAAGGCCATTGGGGGGTTAAGGTTTTCAACTCATAAACCCATTGCATTTATAATTTCCCTAATTCTTTCCAAAAATCACCCCCCCTCCAATGTTTTTTATATTTAGCAATTGCGGTAAAACTTAACTCCCGGGGATCACTATTGTGTTGTAAGAATTGTTTTGGTACAGAATGTGTTACGAGTTTGTTCTTAATGTTGTTACAATGCTCCCCTATTCGTTTCCCCAGTTTTCTGGAGGTGCGACCCACATATTGCAATCCGCACGGACATGCAAGTAGATACACAACTGAGCATGTTTGACAGTTCATGAAATCTTTAATCACATAGTCCTTTCCTGTCATGTTGGATTTAAAGCTGCAGATCTTTTTATTTTGTTTTTGTTTTGTCTGACGACATGCATTACAGTTGTTGCATCTATAGAAGCCAGGATTTTGGGTTAAAAAGGTGGGTTTAATATTACTCTGTTGTTTCGTATAACTCTTAGTAATACACCTACGTATATTGGGGGCGCCTCTAAATATTATTTTTGGTTTTTCCGGTAAGATCTCCTTCAGGAGATCATCCTTTTTTAGAATTGGCCAGTGCTTCTGGATAATTTTTTTCAACCGAAAATTCTTGTTATTAAAATCTAAAATGATAGAAAGTGGGGGTTCTTTCTTAATTTCCTCCTTTTTCTTATAAGTAAGTAAGGACTCTCTATCCATGGATTGCTACCATATTAAGGGTAATCCTTTTTTTGTTGTATATTAAGTGTTGGTTAAAGCGCACATTTTTCACTTTTTCTGTTGTTTACTGTACCGAACCAGGAGTGAAACACTGGTTGATTGAGTTGCTGCTATTACTGTCACATTTTGGCGCAGTGTATTTTTTGTTTTTCTCTGTATTAAAGTTAATTATCTCATGATATTCTAATTGCCTAATTTCCTCCTTTTTCTTATAAGTAAGTAAGGACTCTCTATCCATGGATAGAGAGTCCTTACTTACTTATAAGAAAAAGGAGGAAATTAAGAAAGAACCCCCACTTTCTATCATTTTAGATTTTAATAACAAGAATTTTCGGTTGAAAAAAATTATCCAGAAGCACTGGCCAATTCTAAAAAAGGATGATCTCCTGAAGGAGATCTTACCGGAAAAACCAAAAATAATATTTAGAGGCGCCCCCAATATACGTAGGTGTATTACTAAGAGTTATACGAAACAACAGAGTAATATTAAACCCACCTTTTTAACCCAAAATCCTGGCTTCTATAGATGCAACAACTGTAATGCATGTCGTCAGACAAAACAAAAACAAAATAAAAAGATCTGCAGCTTTAAATCCAACATGACAGGAAAGGACTATGTGATTAAAGATTTCATGAACTGTCAAACATGCTCAGTTGTGTATCTACTTGCATGTCCGTGCGGATTGCAATATGTGGGTCGCACCTCCAGAAAACTAGGGAAACGAATAGGGGAGCATTGTAACAACATTAAGAACAAACTCGTAACACATTCTGTACCTAAACATTTCTTACAACACAATAGTGATCCCCGGGAGTTAAGTTTTACCGCAATTGCTAAATATAAAAAACATTGGAGGGGGGGTGATTTTTGGAAAGAATTAGGGAAATTATAAATGCAATGGGTTTATGAGTTGAAAACCTTAACCCCCAATGGCCTTAATTCTGATTTTGACCTTTTTAATTTCTTATAGAAATTTTTTTATCATTTTTTATGGAAAATTTTTTATGGAAATTTTTTTATAATTTTTTGTGAGAATTTTTATAATGTTTATTGTTGGGACATATTGCAATCTATATTATATCACATAATACTATGGAAGTGATTCTATATGACTCATATTTACCCTGGACTCTGAGCAGAATTAATTGTTGTTTTAACCTTCATATTATTTATTGTTTTATATAATGTTTATTGTGTCATTTTTTATATTTAATGTGTGCCAGACCCCATAGGGTTAAGATTCAATATATGCCTAAACCCAAAGGGTTAAAATATTTGTAGCACACAGTTCATGGAGAATATTTCTATTTCATCCCTGAGAGGGTTAAAAGAACCACTCTATATCTTGGGATGTGCAATGTGATTTTGCCCAGAGTCGAGAGGGTTAAAAGAACTGGAAACAGACACAAAAAGAGATTCTGAAGGCTTTTATTATTGTTTTTTTCATAAACTGGAACAATGTGGAATAACATTACATGTAAGGAGGAACTGCAGAGGCGTCCTGACGGGGAGACGCGAGCTGCAGAATGAAGATGCCGGCTAATGGACGCTGAACGTGTGACGTCATCACACGCGACACCCGGAAGTCGCGCGCGGCGGGAGATTTAAAAGTGGAAAAGAAGATATGGAGAGAGCACACTTGAAAAAGCCCATTTCTACTGGGCGAAACGCGTTGTGGAGAGGAAGAGACTTGCTGGGACTATCTGAGGACATTGGGACTTATTGCATTCTATATATTCCTGTTGGATCCTGTTTATTTTTAATGTAAGATCTTTTATACTATGTCTTCAATAAATTTTATACCCTTTCTTACGTCTCTCCTCTGCTCTCTCATCTTCTGGGATACGCTTGGATCATCTACCCTGCGTGGGCTCCCATGAGGCTTGATGCACTGAGCAGTATACTGCTCAGGGATATGTGAGTGTATTTTCACTTTTTCACATTCCCTGTTTTTGCACTAAAATACTACACTATATTATCATTTTTTTTGTTTCTGTTTTTCCCTCCATGTATTTACCAAGTGGATTGCTACCATATTAAGGGTAATTCCTTTTTTGTTGTATATTAAGTGTTGGTTAAAGCGCACTTTTTTCACTTTTTCTGTTAATTAACTTTAATATAAATGTTTTACTTGTTAAAGTAACACAGGCCCAGCTATTGGGAAAGAAATCAGATGGAAAAAGAAAAACACATTAAAAGCAATAAAATTATCCCTCGTACTGTATTTCATGGCTAATTTATCCCCAATGAGATGAATGATTGTGTAATTGGATGGCCCATTAGAGTATATTGAGATTTATGTATGTTTAATAAACCTCAGCAGAGATTCATGGCTAGTTATTGATTACCGAAACCAATATTTCACCATTCAATAGTATTTCCATATATAACAATGTCTAATATGTATTATAGGTTATTTCAGCATCAGTGTCTTTCCATTACAGGTAAGGCTATTCTGTAATGATTTTTCACCAAAGTGTAGGTTTAACTTTTTACAACATCACTAGTTGGAATATTTGTTATGTATTAAAGAGACTAAACCTTAGAAGTAGTTTTGAATCAGGCAGAAAGTGCCTGATTAAATCTGCCTTTTAGACCTCCGATTGTGCAGTGTCCAAAAGATAACATGAGTCAACTTTTCAAAGTTTGCTTATCAATGATTCAACTTATTAATATTTTTCAACTCAACTTTGTTTCAGTCTACGGTATTCAATAATGTGTGATAAATGTACTTATGTCATTGAATGGAGCCCATTGGACTCCGCGGTATATTTGCTTCTGTCTAATTAATAGTTGTTGAGAGGGGGGGTTCCTCTCTGTCTTTATTAATGAATTATTTTAAAGAAGAAAAACTACCACAACTAGAGGACATAGTCTAGGGGCAACGATTCAAAAGTAATAACAGGAAGTATTACTTTACTGAGAGGGTAGTGGATGTATGGAATAGCCTTCCAGCGGAAGTGGTAGAGGTAAACACAGTGAAGGAGTTTAAGCATGCGTGGGATAGGGACAAGGCTATCCTAGATATAAGATAGGGAACTGGGGACTAATAAAAGTATTTAGAACATTGGGCAGACTAGATGGACCGAATGGTTCTTCTATGATATGTTTCTATGTTTCTATGTAACAGAAGAAGATTTGGGGTTTTAGTTATTTTTTTTAGTTATTGCTCTATCTACTTGTGTAGCTCTGTCTACCTGCCTGTCCATCAGTACCATTCTTCTCTTTTTTCTCTCCATCTTATATTTTGATGGTCTGCCTCTGTATTATGGAAGTTTCTTTATTCGCATCTCTTTGTAGTCTCAGTTTAGCCAGTGCTGCACGGAGAATGTGACCTGTAAAATCTTCGCCTGATGGTAATAAAAGCTGATCCTTGATTTGGGGGAGGGGCTCAGAATGCCTTCAGCTTTGGATCTCTATGAGTCATGCAATGACCTATTGCCTCAATGAAGTTATAAAATTCCTCCATTTCCAGCATCCTGCTGTGTGTCTGTTATCAGAAAGTGTAAAAAAAATGACTGGTGTTACCTATAAGTAAAAAATATATTTCAACCCACAGGTATGCCCGCTCATTACAGCCTTTAAAATGCAAGTCATTTACTGTACCAGCAATAGGTTTGATTACAGTTACTGAAAATAGGTTTATTTCATAATTGTATTAATAAATAGTGTTGAGCGAACCCGAACCGCACTGTTCGGGTTTGTACCGAACATTACGGTTTTTGGACCCCGGACCCGAACACGGACATTTCACTGTATGTTCAGGTTGGAGTTCGGGGTTCAGCGATTACATTGTATGTAATGCTATGGGCTTTCTATAAACCGAAATAGAGTTCCCATTTATAAGAATAGGGACTCTATTTCGGTTTATAGAATAGCAATAGCATTACATGTATTCCATAAACCGAAAGTCTATAAACCGAATGTCTTTCGGTTTATAGACTTTCGGTTTATGGAATACATACAATGCTATTGGCTTTCTATAAACCGAAATAGAGTCCCTATTCGTATGGACCGAAATAGAGTCCCCATTCATACGAATAGGTCAATTGACCTATTCGTATGAATGGGGACCCTATTTCGGTTTATAGAATAGCAATAGCATTACATGTATTACATCTGAGAGTCAAATAGACTCTTACAGCGCACTTTGAAAAATTCTAATAGTTTTGGGTGGTAAATAGTACATTTGTGTCTTGCGGTGCACTTCATATCTGAGAGTCAAATAGAACCGTCAAATACTGTACTTACAGCGCACTTTGAAAAATTCTAATAGTTTTGGGTGGTAAATAGTACATTTGCGTCTTGCGGTGCACTTCATATCTGAGAGTCAAATAGAACCGTCAAATACTGTGCTTACAGCGCACGTTGAAAAATTCTAATAGTTTTGGGTGGTAAATAGTACATTTGTGTCTTGCGGTGCACTTCATATCTGAGAGTCAAATAGAACCGTCAAATACTGTGCTTACAGCGCACTTTGAAAAATTCTGGCTACCTCCTCCTCAAGCGCCGATTCCACCTACACCGCCAAGGTCACCGCCTCCTCAACCTATGGGTCACTTAGTATAAACTGAAAGAGAATACCCTGCACTCCAACACTCTCTCAAATGGATAATTCTGTTGATCCTCCTGGCAGCCATGCTTTAGATTTAGATTTATGTTCTTCCAAAACTAAAATCATAGATTCCATCTAGTGCTATTTTATGGCTCAGCTGTATTTTTAATTTGTATGTATTTTATGTTATTTGAAGTTATTTCCCTATCCATATTTGTTTGCAGGGCACTTATCCTACTCTTACCCCCATTTTACTTCCTTTTGCAGCCCTCTAGCCCTTTCCAGGACTTTTTTAGAGGCATTTTAGTGGCCAAAAGTTCGGGTCCCCATTGACTTCAATGGGGTTCGGGGTCAAGTTCGGGATCAAGTTCGGGCCCGAACCCGGAATTTTTTCCGAAGTTCGCCCGAACCTGCCGAACCCGAACATCCAGGTGTCCGCTCAACTCTATTAATAAATTGTCCCATGACAACTTGCGCCTGGTTAGATAACAAGGGGGGCTTCCTGGCACATAGACTGTCCCATAAAAACTGATGCAGACAAAGGCAGATGTAGCAATGGATGGGCAGACCCATGAAGTACCCCACGCGTTTCTCAATTTGCCTGCACATAATCATATTGCAGAATTGATTGACATCATTGTCATCAGAAAATGGTTGGAGGTGAAAACACATGTGCCAGTGTGAACCCTTCTCCCTATCCCCCCAAAAGATCAGAGAAGGGTTTTGAGTACCTATCAAATATATATACATTTTAGATTTCTTTAAAAATAGCCCGCCTCATAACACTTAACTATACACTGTACCAGTGTTTAGTGTTGGAGTAATGTCTGTTGTGCTTTCTATGATTTATTATTCTGCATTGAAATAAAGACAAGGTCGATTTATTTATAAGACTGGGATGCGATCACTGCTTTACATTAAGTAAGTGTACAGGCACACCCAAAAAAAGCTGTAATACGTGAAATGTTGTAACGTTTTTAAATAGAAACATAGAAACATAGAATGTGTCGGCAGATAAGAACCATTCAGCCCATCTAGTCTGCCCAATTTTCTAAATACTTTTATTAGTCCCCCGTTCCCTATCTTATCTCTAGGATAGCCTTTTGTCTATCCCACGCATGCTTAAACTCCTTGACTGTGTTTACCTCTACCACTTCTGCTGGAAGGCTATTCCATACATCCACTACCCTCTCCGTAAAGTAATACTTCCTGATATTACTTTTGAATCATTGTCCCTCTAATTTAAGACTATGTCCTCTAGTTGTGGTAGTTTTTCTACTTTTAAATATAAAACTATGCAACACTGTTACAGTTTAAAAAGTAGGTTGCCAGTGGGACTACTGTATTTTGATGATATATTCAATCTAATGGAAACCCATATAGCTTTCTGTTTGTCATCACTGTAAACTGGCCTGTCCGGTCCCATAGACCTTCTATCACACAGACCTTGTCAAGGACACATTTATATACTAATGATACAAAATGAAGAAATGTTCTATTTACCAATGGTTGGCCAGTGATATCTATTTATAGCTGAAGATTGAAAGGATACAAGGTAATGATTCTTCTTGTGCCGTTGGCTACAATGTATTTTAAAGGACAAAATAGTTTTGGGAGAGGTTTTTTTTTTTTGCTTTATTTTTTTGCTTTATTTTCATTTTTTTTGTTTTGTCTTTTAACCTGACACTTATCTTGGATTGTACAGCTCTCTTATCTGTTAACCTTGAAAGTTTGCTGCAATAACACTAAAAGACATTTGTCTGCAGCTAGGTAAAAAATAAATCTCCCAAAATGGAGAAAACGAGCTGGACCTCGCCAGAAAAAAACAAAAAAAAGCTGATTTCACCTAAAAACAACACTGCACAAGTCACCCCTGTAATAAATAACATTATAAAGAACTCACATTGTGTAAAGAAAAATTAGAAACATGTACAGCACAAGAGGAACAAGAGTTTGTGTTTTATATTTTGTAAATCTGCTCATTTTTTTGTTATGTCATTTTGCAGCATCAAATGCAAATGAACAACCACAAAAAATGGAAACAAAACTATTACGTTTTTAAAACATATTATAAATACATTTGTCTATAATTCTGAAATATGAACGCTCTTCGGGTCTCAAATCCGTTACCTCGAGTCCCTCTTTTTAATAATGAACTTTGACATCTGTGTTGCTCCAAAAACAATTTCGGAATAAACCTGCAATGAGCTTCAAGTTAAATAGACGGATAATTAAAAAAGAAAATCAGGGTAGTGTCCCTTTAAATGTTAACACTTGGGTTCAGCTTGATGTCTTGCCTCCAATCAGGCCCATATACATATCATTTAATGTGTAATGTCAGTGTGTTCAGCTCGGTGCTCTCTGCCCTGACTCACAGTTCAGGGATCGTCCCTTCGGATAATGTGACATTTTCCACTCGCACGGCAGAGCTGGTTTGCAGAGAGATTTGCCTGAAGCGGTTTAGGCAGCAGTTGCATCTGCAGCCCCGGCAGACGTGCGATGGTCTTCAAAATATCTTTTAATAGTGAAGCAGATGCTGTAAATTATATAGAAATTGCTTTACATTGTGTCTGCCGGACTGTGCTGTCTATCAGTTCATCCAGGCAGCAGTGTAACTATAGGGTCCACTGAAATGTGTAATGTTGATGCATTTACTGCTCATTGACAAGATATACAATGTTTATGTATTTACTGCTCATTGGCAAGATATACAATGTTTATGTGTTTACTGCTCATTGGCAAGATATACAATGTTTATGTGTTTACTGCTTATTGGCAAGATATACAAAGTTTATACATATTCTGCTCATTTGCAAGCTATACAAAGTATATGCATTTGCCGCTCATTGACATGATATACAAAGTTTATGCATATGCTGGTCATTGACCAGATATACAAAGTTTATGCATATTCTGCTCATTGGCAAGATATACAAAGTTTATGCATTTGCTGCTCATTGACATGATATACAAAGTTTATGCATTTGCTTCTCATTGGCATGATTTACAAAGTTTATGCAATTACTGCTCATTGGCGTGATATACAAAAGTTATGCATTTACTGCTTATCAACCATGATATACAAAATGTATGCATTTAATGCTCATTAGCATGATATACAAAGGTTATGCATTTACTGCTCATTGGTTATGCATTCACTGCCCATTGGCATGATATACAAAGGTTATGCATTTGCTGCTCATTGGCATGATATACACAGGTTATGCATTTACTGCCCATTGGCATGATATACAAAGGTTATGCATTTACTGCTCATTGACATGATATACAAAATTAATGGCAAAAATAAATAAATTTTGTTTTATTGAAAGATTGCACAAATCATATAAAAATGCCTTAATGAGGGAACACAAATAAAGTACCCCTATTGAGCTCTCTGTGCTCCAGACAGCTCTAACGGGGAGCAGACATGTTTCTTACAATCTTGGGTCAGATTTTCCTTTATTACTTTGCCCCCAGATTTATTTTTCTGCATGTGGCCCTATGTGAGTACCGTTATGACAAACAAGCTTGGGTTAACCCTTGCACATATTACTGGCGAGGGGTTAATCTGATCCATTGGACATCTGATCCCATAAGTAGCTTTAAGAAATGGAGTTCTAATCTTCCCTGCTCTTCGGAAATGGCAATTTCTTGCGCGTGGCAGTGTCGGCCATGATGGAGCGGCGTTCTCCTTATAGAAGGGAACTCGGAGTGCGCAGTTATGACCCGAGAATTACAGAGTAGGTACATCAAGGTAATTCACCTGTCAGTTTTTACAAACTGATGTGTGACTGCGTGAAGACATATCGTTTACAAGGGATAATTATTCTGATCTTAAACCATCTTTCAAACATGTCACAAATGAGTCACTGAATCGAAAACATTAGAACTGAAACAGCCTTCTTATTCCCAACAATTGTACCACACAGTGGAGATGCCGCATGCTTACCAGTGAGCACCACGTTAGAGAGCAGGCTCCTCTGATAGAAGAGGGGTATGTCTCTTTAATTTTGTAATGAGAGCACAGCCATTTTTCGATGGGCACTACCAAGGCCCCCTGTTTGCTGGTCTTTGGTTCTGCTACTGCAGTACAGACGAGTCCTTTCAGGGCTAATTATAAATACTGTTCCCTGTTAAATAATCCCTGTTATTTATCATATTTTGCATGTCTTAGAACGCATGTATTACATGTACATACAATAGTATCCTATGCTATTTATAAACTGCAAAATGGTGTAAAATGTACAGCAAACGTTACAGAAAACAGAGAGTTATAATAAAACCACCTCTAATCCCAGATGTGGACCCATAAGCTCACATCACTTGCACGTTTGGCGAGCATGCTCGACCTGCTTTTCTACCTATAGTTCCTTGCCAACATCCCCAGACCATCATGTGGTGGGACGGAGCCAAATAAGGTTGCGATTGGATAGGATCTGGAGATTGATACAGGTGCATTTAGCCTATATATATATATATATATATATATATATATAAAAGGTATGCATAGATCAAACTGAATTTGGCTTGCTGCCAGGAGAGCCCAGAATTGGATGGAACATGAACCCAAAAAATGTGCTGCTAAATCCGGAACTGTTGGCAACTATGGTCCCAGCCACAACACATTTTAATATTTGACCACGCTTTAGAGCTCTCGAGGCGGGGGAGGGGGGGGGGAATAACTTATAATCTGCCCAATGCCTAGAACCTAAATCAAGCACTGGTGATAGCTCTAGGAGGAATAGCTGTGCCGAATCCTTACTTGGCCTATATGGGCCTAGTTTACAAGTTTTTTATGGTTTCTAATTAATGCAAACATTCCAAATGTCCAAATATGGACACTTTTTATTTTTGTGCGAGGGACTGAAGGCGTGGCTGTGGGTGAGGCTTTACCGTAACCTCTTCAGTGACTTTATGGTCAGTTGGTAACTATTTATGTAATTTCAAAAGTCAATTATATTCCATAAATAGTGTTGAGCGAACCGGAACCGCACTGTTCGGGTTCGTACCGAACTTTACGGTTTTTGGACCCCGAACCCGAACACGGACATTTCACTGTATGTCTGTGTTGGAGTTCGGCGATTACATTGTATGTTATGCTATTGGCCTATTCTTATGAATGGGGACTCTATTTCGGTTTATAGAAAGCCAATAGCATTACATGGCTATTGACTTTCTATAAACCGAAATAGAGTCCCCATTCATACGAATAGGTCAATTGACCTATTCGTATGAATGGGGACACTCACCCACATTTTACTTCATTTTGCAGCCCTCTAGCCCTTTCCAGGACTTTTTTAGATGCATTTTAGTGGCCAAAAGTTCGGGTCCCTATTGACTATAATGGGGTTCGGGGTCACGTTCTGGGTCAAGTTCGACCGCGAACCCGGACTTTTTTCCGAAGTTCGGCCGAACCCGAACATCCAGGTGTCCGCTCAACTCTATCCATAATTATTAAGTATATTAAAATAAAAACACATTTACTGCAGTTTAAATTGTTATTGTGAGTTTCTATTGCTGTGGAGCTCTGTGATACACTCATACAATCCAAACATAGAAACATAGAAACATAGAAACATAGAATGTGTCGGCAGATAAGAACCATTCGGTCCATCTAGTCTGCCCAAATTTTTTTTTGAGTACTTTTATTAGTCCCCCGTTCCCGGTCTTATAGCTAGGATAGCCTTGTGTCTATCCCACGCATGCTTAAAATCCTTGACTGTGTTTACCTCTACCACTTCTGCTGGAAGTCTATTCCATACATCCACTACCCTCTCACTACTTCCTGATATTACTTTTAAATCGTTGCCCCTCTAATTTAAGAGCTTAACATTCTGAGCTCCCAAAAAAAGATAGACAATAGAGGAGGAAAGAGGGGCAGGGGGATTTGGGTGCAGAATAGGGACTATCTCTCCAAAATAGGGACACTTGGGAAGTATGCAAACATCAGGGCTGCATCGGGGGGTTACATGAAGACCACGGAGGCTTGCTTTTATTAAATGTATCAGTGATGACGCCACTCAATTCACAACAGCTGAAATAACAGTGAACAGCATAGCTGGGAATTCACAGGTGGATCAAATTTACCGAAGGCTTTGTGAATTAAAGCTCTGTAAAATTCAAGTGATTTCTATTTTAATAACAGTTTCGCTTTGCCGACCGAGCGCTTCTATACACTAATACAGAGCACCGAGGAGAGAGGCGTGAGAGGGGTCTAGCAAGCTCCAGCAAATGGAATATTGATTCATTCACATGTAGCCTTAGTGCTAAGCAAAGATGAATCATTATGTATATTTAACCAAGAGGACTGGATAGCAAGCTGGTTAATCAGATGGAGATTGATTCCTGAAACCTAAAAAAAAAAAAAAAGGGACATGGAAATGAAACACCAAAAAATTGGCAATAAAATTCAATTTAGTTCTCAATCAGAACCCTGCCAACTCTATTTAAAGCAAGTTTTATCTCTGTGTGTACAGGAGGATTGATGGCTCTTCTTTTGGTTTGTTTGTTTTTTGTTGGGGGGGAGGGGGATTATTTTTGTCGCAGACTGGATTACTCCGGATTATTTTGTTTTCTGAATTCGGCTGTGGACAATATTAAAGGGGCAGTTCCACCTTCACTGCCTTAAAATACACATGTTTTAATAAGGTCTGCATCATGTAAATGGAAGAAAAAGAAACGGATCTACTTTATCATTCCCCCCCCCCCCCCCCCCACAACTGACAAGTTAATAGATGCTATAGCAACAGTCCTGACTTTATCTCCAGGCCCCTCCTTGTTCAATGTCACTGAATTTGGTGCATTCCACATGAATTAGAAGCTTGTATAACCTATAAAAAAAAAAGCTACGTGGAACTTTAAGCAATAAAATGTTTGACTAGCTGTATTTTTAGCATATTTGTCTCACCCGGAAGTGGATTTTTCAGACTATCAATGTAAGTCAATGTAATAGTTCACATTTTACTGCAGCTGCATTGCAATAGGATGCTATAGGGAGCTACGGCCTGGATGTACAGCAAAACTGCATTACAATTCAGTGAATTTCTCATTTATGTGAAAATAAAATGCTATAAAAGATGTGAAATCATATCAGAGAAGGCTAATGAAATATTACAAAGAATATGGTATATCTTTTGAATGGTAGATCATAGAAGTACCATTTAAATCAACCTGGAAGCAGGGAGAAATTACCTTGATTATATATTAATGATTTATCATTTTCCTCCTCTTTATGATTTGATTAATAAAAGGGCCAAGAGAGGTTTTTTGTGTGCAAACAAATCCAATAAGGAGAATTAATGCTGTTTATGCACTGCTGAAATAACTGTAGTAGTGCTTTGTGTCAGGGCTAGTGTTGAGCGAACCCAAACGGCACTGTTCGGGTTCGTACCGAACATTATGGTTTTTGGACTCCTAACACGGACATTTCACTGTATGTTCGGGTTGGAGTTTGGGGTTCGGCGATTTTGCAGGGCAGCCAATCAACAAGCGTTTGACTCGTTTGCCCTTAGAAGCCATCACAGCCATGCCTACTAATGGCATGGCTGTGATTGGCCAGTGCAGCATGTGACCCAGCCTCTATATATAAGCTGGAGTCACGTACACGCACATCACATGAGCTCTTCTTAGTGTAGGGAGAGGATGCTGCAGCTGTGAGGGACAGATTAAAAAAAATTCTGGTGATGAATCTGCAAACTACAGCAATTATTCAAACTACAGCGATTATTCAAATTACAGTGATCATTTTAGTGGGTGCTATACTACATATTTGTACCCTGCCCTGAGCCCAGTGACACAGCGAGTGCAGTGCACTTGCAACTGCATGTGTGCCAGGCACATGACTTTAATCCTGTTCTGTTAGCTCAGTGGGCAACATCTAGGCATTTTTAAATACTGCAATTTGTTGGTGTTAAATATTACATTTGCTTCCTGCACTTCATATCTGAGAGTCAAATAGAACAGTCCAATACTGTGCTTACAGCGCACTTTGAAAAATTCTAATAGTTTTGGGTGGTAAATAGTACATTTGCGTCTTGCGGCGCACTTCATATCTGATACTGAGAGTCAAAAAGAACCATCAAATACTGTGCTTACAGCGCACTTTGAAAAATTCTAATAGTTTTGGGTCGTAAATAGTACATTTGCGTCTTGCGGTGCACTTCATATCTGAGAGTCAAATAGAACAGTCCAATACTGTGCTTACAGCGCACTTTGAAAAATTCTAATTGTTTTGGGTGCTAAATAGTACATTTGCGTCTTTCGGTGCTCTTAATATCTGAGAGTCAAATAGAACCGTCAAATACTGTGCTTACAGCGCACTTTGAAAAATTCTAATTGTTTTGAGTGGTAAATAGTACATTTGCGTCTTGCGGTGCACTTCATATCTGAGAGTCAAATAGAACCATCAAATACTGTGCTTACAGCGCACTTTGAAAAATTCTAATTGTTTTGGGTGCTAAATAGTACATTTGCGTCTTGCGGTGCACTTCATATCTGAGAGTCAAATAGAACCATCAAATACTTTTCTTACAGCGCACTTTGAAAAATTCTAATTGTCTTAAGTGCTAAATAGTACATTTGCATCTTGTGGTGCACTTCATATCTGAGAGTCAAATAGAACAGTCCCATACTGTGCTTACAGCGCACTTTGAAAAATTCTTATTGTTGTGCTAAATAGTACATTTGCGTCTTGGGGTGCACTTCATATCTGAGAGTCAAATAGAACAGTCCAATACTTTTCTTACAGCGCACTTTGAAAAATTATAATTGTTGTGCTAAATAGTACATTTACGTCTTGCGGTGCATTTTTTGCAGTTCAATAAACAAAAAAAAATACAAATAAAAATTGTTGACTATTGGCGGTTACATTTTCGCCTGACATAAACCATCTGCTACTTTGGTGGGTGACAGCAAAGAATGAGGAGAGCGTCAAATAAGGGACGTGGCCCTGGTCGTGGTGCTGCTGGTGATGGTGGAGCTCCTGTTGCAAGTAGGAGATGGGGTCCATCTGTGCCAACTACACGCACAAGTGAAACACCTTCCTCAGGTGCTAGTACGCAACAGAACCTTCAGCGTTATTTGGTAGGCCCGAATGCCGCTCTTAGAATGGTGAGGCCAGAACAAGTACAGGCGATAGTAGATTGGGTGGCTGACAGTGCGTCCAGTTTATTTATTTATTTAGAAAGTGTTTTACCAAGAAGAATACATTGATATTTCTCTCATTTTCAAGTATGTCCTGGGGACCCAGTCCAGAATGGAGTTACAGAGTTACACATTTAACAGTAGATTAAAATAAATACATACATACATATATATAAACAAGTTGGAAGGTGAACATACAGGGTAAACCATTATTGATACAAAATAGGAACAACATGCACAGTATATGAAGGAGTTTGTAAACTAATAACAGGTATAATCTGTTTTGAAGATTTTGGAGACATTTACTTTCAGTGATTTTAGACTAGCTGCTGATTTGGCAGAAGCAGGTAAGCTTTTCCACATATGAGGAGCTCTGAAAGAGAATGCACCTCGACCCGCTTCCTTTTTGAAACGAGGGATCGCTAGTGAAGGGTTGGTGCAGGATCTGAGATTATGGGATGTGCAGAGAGTAAGAGTGAGCATGCCGCTCAGGTAGGGGGGAAGCGTTCCAGAGAAGTGGTTATGCACTAAGCACGCTAGGTGGAGAGCGCGCCTGGAGGCAAGCGTCAGCCAATTTAACTCTTTTAACATTTTACAGTGATGAGTGTTATAATCGCACTGTAGTGCAAAACGACACAATGTATTGTACAGAGTGTCGAGTTTACCGAGATGGGTCTGGGGGGCAGAATCATACACAACATCTCCATAGTCCAAGATCGGCATTAACATTTGCTGCACAATACGTTTCCTTACCGTGGAATCTAGGTTTGATTTGTTTCTATATAGAAAGCCAATCCTAGGATATAGCTTTGACACAAGCTTATCAATATGGAGACCAAAAGATAAGTTTGGGTCTAGCCACATGCCAAGATACTTGTATGAATTTACGTGGGTCATGTTATAACTAGATTTAACTTAGTATAAACTGAAAGAGAATACCCTGCACTCCAACCCTCTCTCAAATGGATAATTCTGTTGATCCTCCTGGCAGCCATGCTTTAGATTTAGATTTATGTTCTTCCAAAGCTAAAATCAAAGATTCCATCTAGTGCTATTTTATGGCTCAGCTGTATTTGTAATTTGTATGTATTTTATGTTATTTTAAATTATTTCCCTATCCACATTTGCTTGCAGGGCACTTATCCTACTCTTACCCACATTTTACTTCCTTTTGCAGCCCTCTAGCCCTTTCCATTACTTTTTTAGAGTCATTTTAGTGGCCAAAAGTTTGTGTCCCTATTGACTTCAATGGGGTTCTGGGTCAAGTTCAAGCACGGACTAGGACATTTTTTCGAAGTTCGGTCGAACCTGCCGAACCCGAACATCCAGGTGTCCACTCAACTCTAGTCAGGGCCTTTACCAGGTCAGGTAGGAGTATCAGTGCAGGGATAGAGGAGGTGTCTGGTTGCATGTTGTTATTCATAGTGCAGGGTGAGAACAGATATAGAAACAGAGAAATAAGGATTGGAATAAGGACTGAAGTAGAGACAAAAGACAACTTTAGCAAAGGACTGCAGAGTAGGAAAAGGGTTTGAGTAGGAACTGCAGTATAAACAAAGAGCTATAGCAGGGACTGTAGACAAAGCAGAGGTAGGGGTGGAGAGAGTTAAACAAGGGGTGAGGCCTTAGGTAAGGGTAACTAAGGAGGAACACCAGAGAGAAGATGACTAAGGAGGAACACCCGAGAGAGGGTGACTAAGCAGGAACTCCCGAGAGAGGGTGACTAAGGAGGAACACCAGAGAGAGGGTGACTAAGGGGGAACACCAGAGAGAAGGTGACTAAGCAGGAACACCAGAGAGAAGGAGACTAAGGAGGAACACCAGAGAGAAGGTGACTAAGGAGGAACACCAGAGAGAAGGTGACTAAGGAGGAACACCAGAGAGAAGGTGACTAAGGAGGAACACCAGAGAGAAGGTGACTAAGAAGGAACACCGGAGAGAAGGTGACTAAGGAGGAACACCCGAGAGAGGGTGACTAAGGAGGAACACCAGAGAGAGGGTGACTAAGGAGGAACACCCGAGAGAGGGTGACTAAGGAGGAACACCCGAGAGGGTGATTAAGGAGGAACACCAGAGAGAGGGTGACTAAGGAGGAACACCCGAGAGAGGGTGACTAAGGAGGAACACCTGAGAGAGGGTGACTAAGCAGGAACACCTGAGAGAGGGTGACTAAGGAGGAACACCCAAGAGAGGGTGACTAAGGGGGAAAACCCTAGAGAGGGTGACTAAGGGGGAGAACCCTAGAGAGGGTGTAGTGACTACCACAATGGGAGAGGGGGTATTAGCCCTTGGGGACATCCTTCTTCCTGGCAGGATGCTGTGCAGTAGTGGAGTTGCTTTATCCCATCCACTGGATCCAAGTAGAGAGTAAGGCAGAGCTCTTAAAAGAGCTAGTGATTTATGCTGGGCAGGTTCCCTTTTAACGAGACAAGGCTACATTTTGAAGGGTGAAGTAAAAACTGACTCCACTGAGCGTTTATTGCTGCTTTTATGTAGGATTTTACAGTATTGTCACCCCCCCACTGGGCCTTGTGGGGCACCAACAATGCAAGTACAGCAGCCAATCAGGCACCATGTTACAATAGAAACACACCCAGTAATTACAGCACATTCCTCCCCTCTGCCTGGGAGATAATTGAGTTAAACTTTGTATCAGCTCAATTATCTCCAAGCTAAAAAAATATACTTTTTCACATTTATTATAACTTCAAACCTGGGTGTGTTGCAAAAAGGTAACCAGCCCACCTGACACCAAACAGAGGGGAAGAAAATACAAGCAAACACAGGTAGGGAGGCCGCTAGAGGAGGCAGGAGGTCTATAAGCACAATATTTAGGACTTAGAAATACATGAGTCAGAAGGTCGGTGTAGAACCCTGGCACTTTGGTAATTGTGCCCCTGTATTTACCCACTCTGCCCTTTGTAAATAAAAGCCCTGCATTTCAAATGCTGAGTGACATTTCTGTGAAAGTATAGCATGCAAAAAAGCAGCTAAAATGATCTATATCACATGTGCTAGCAGAACTGTAAATAACTGCATACATTAAGTGTATTTTAAATGTGTCTGCTGTGTCTCCTGTTAATGACATCACCTTGTGCCCAAATATGCAAATGAAGCAAAAGTCACATGTCATCATAAACGGGAGACAATGTATAGACCATTTTCTAAGATCTACGTTCAAAGCATAAAAAATATTTTGCTGACTGAGTCCCTTTAATAACTTGGCTATAATGCTGAATAAAAAAGAATGCCCCAGATCTAATTTCTAGAGACCGTAAAGGGACAGTCTGTCCATAAATGTTAATGAGTAATAAATATCTCTAATGTTACACTTCTGGGGATTAACCATGCTTGTTATTTGAGTCATGCGTCAAAGAAAAACAGTTTGTCAATCCCACCTGAATTTACCAGGAATTTCTATTTACCCATAATATAACAATGCAATAACCCAACTGTTACATTTTAATGGCATATAATGCCTGATTAGGCAATTAGTGTTGATTTGTATACATAATGATAAATGTGTTTTTCCAGGTAATGAGAGACTAATGCTTGACAAAGTGGGGTCTGTTCATTAATCCCTTAACACCCAAAGATCGTTTGGTGATTTAGACCAAAAGGACCAAAAGCACCAAAACAGTAATGCTGTGTTATTCCTGGCCTCGATCACAGAGTGGATGAGAGGCAGAGACAGAGATCCGAACAGGGAAACCACTATAGCAAGCTTCTGTTAAAATATAGAAATGTGCAAGATCTATAAAAGAGAAAACAATACTCTCCAAACAAATCACAGGAATATCTGTAGATCTCGTCACAGGGAAAACTCTCAATGCAATGTAGATAGTTGTCCAGAATGGCTGTGGATCTTGAAAATGTAAAAAGAAAAAAAAGAATGAAAAAATAAGAATAGTGCAGAGCATACCAGTTTTGAAAAAAAGGTATCCAAATTCTAATAAAAACAAAATGAACTCATAACGTGACACTTTAAAGCATATGCTAAAAATAAGTGCACATTTAAATGTAGTTCCTGTGTAGGGATCTCACCCCGCCTTTCACTAGGGTGCTGATGGACCCTCCACAAAATGTGTAAATCCGTTGGAGAAGTCTTTTATACTATATGCTGGCTCACCTGTGGGCTGACAGGAAGCACCGCCTTGGCTGGTTTTATCTTGTTTTTAACCAAATTTGTATACATTTTTTGCAAAAGTGGTACAATCTGCACTATTCTTGTTTTTTTTTCTGTTTTTTATTTTTTATACTTGCCACATGGCCGGAAGCTGGGGAACGGGATTACTTTGTTAAATGTAATGGACATCCGCTTTGAGCGTTGATTACATTTAGACAGTCAGACTCAGGCCAGCGGGATGCAGAGCACAGCTCATGGCAGGGGGTCCACGGTCAAATACTGTCTAAGGACATTCTATTCCGTTATCATGGTCATTTGTGCCAAATGAAGAGAATAACAAATGATCCATACATTGTAGCTTGAAATGCAAATTACACATTTCCCATTGAAAGCAGCGTATTTGCATATAAAGCAACAAGTGATGTCATAAACAGGAGACACCACAGATATCCATACGGGGGTGTAAAACACATTTTCCTTTCAATCTATGCCTTTTCCTTCAATTCTGCTAATATCATGTTTTGCTCATTTACATATATTCCCAATGGAACCAATTTTTAATGGGACAGTCTAGTCCCCAAACTCACTTCCTGGCATGTATGGTGCACAGGCTTTTTTCCCCCAGTGTGATTTGAATCAGGCATTCTGCATAAATCACATGTTTAACATGAGGTATGGCGAGGAGGTTGACTTTGTCGCCAAACTCTACCTCCGGGATCCGAAGCCGTGTTTGACTGCCGAGTTTGACTGCCGAGTTTGAGTTCGCCAAAATAAAAAACGCATTTCATTTGCCTTCCTTGGGTTATAATGGGAGGCGAATTTGAATAAAAAAATTAAGTCAAATTCTGCATCCAGATTTGGAATTGTCCCCATTGTAAGTAAGGTAAACTCGACCTCTCCAGATGTTAGTGAATACCAATGTTTAATGCTTTCAATGGATCTCGATGGTGAGATGGGAGGTCGACTTTGACTTTGGCGAGTCGGAGCGAGGGGGGGTGAACTCGGATGATAATGAATTATTCGAGGAGGCCGAGTTTGGAGGTTGAATTTGAAAATGAAAGTCGACCTCCAAACATGACCTCATCTAGAATTTTAGTGGATAGACCCATAAGTGACCTTCCTCTTGTACACAGTAGGATCTCTTAACAGCGCAACACATTGTCTGATGACATCACTAGAGAAAACAGGAAATTCCATTCATTTAAATTAAATTATTCTCACTGGTTCCTGCAAAAAACAAAAAACAAAGGCAATTGACTTTTGCTCATCTAGTACATCTAGCTGTAAGTATTTTATATTTTAAGCAATGCAAAATGTAGAACATGCATTTTAAAGTACTCTGAAAGCACATTAATATGCATTAACATTCGCCGATGCATTTTGAGCCCCAGACCCCAGTCCCTTTAAGTGACTTTTAAAAAGGCTTACCATTTTTAAAACAAATAATACATTTTATTGCCATGATTTCTTTCATTAGTAATTGTTCCCCTGCATATTTCCTTTTTTTATTGTTGTGTCCTTTTGAAACTTTAGATTTGAATTTATAATAAATGTCTCAACTGATTTCGTCTTTGTTATTACCTATGTTATTACCTATAATCCATGGTATTATCTATATTATTTCCACGGAAGTTCAGGGATATAACTTGGAGAAGTTATAAGTTGAGTAATTTGAGCAGTGTTCCTCCTCTGAGAGAGCTCCTCGGGGCTGTGGCAGGCATTAGTGTACTCTCAACAGACAGCTAGCTCTTCTACGAGACACAAACCTAGACCAGCGCACATACTACATTAATAAGTCCTCAAAATAGCCAGCTGTGCAGTTACACTGAGAGTCTCCAAATACCAAAGTGCCTTCTGGGCTATTTTGGATGAAATCTTCAACTGATTTCTTTGTTATAAAAAAAAAAAAATAGCTTGCAAAGTTACTTTATAGGCTACTCTGTACATTTTAACTGTATCCAATGCAGCCATTTTGTTAATCCAACTAATGATCCAATGACCATGTTAAAGGACAACTGTTGCTATAAAAAAAAAGAGATTGATTCAAGTGTAGGCATTTAAAATAGAAATATCTTAATGAAATAACATAAATAAAGTTCATTATTGAGCTCTGTGTGCCTTTATAGCTCTATCAGGGGGCTGACATTTTGTTCGGAATCTTGGGCCAGATAATGGAAGATCTGACCCAAGATGTCTGCCCAGTGATAGAGCTATACATGCAAGGAGGGCTCAGTGTATTATATTCTTTTGTGAAAGAATTTCGATTTATAATGCCAGCACTTGATGCCATCTTTCAGTCAAGCATAACTTATTTTTTGTGCCCTTTAAGACATCACTATAGATGGTATAGTCTTCCAGGTTATAGGTCCTGGTCTGGAAAGACAATGCCCCATTTTCTAATGTCAGATGAAATCACCGCTGCAAATCTGGAATTGGTAACACGGAGCAGAATAAATGCATAAGAAACAGGAATTGGGCGGTACTTGGTGATAAGGGTATAAGGCTATATAAATATAAGCTTAATTTCAGTTATATACCACTCACAAGTCAAGTTATTGTCTAACATTTGACTTTGTATGGTACAATGGGTATACAGGTCATATAATGGATATCCCTGACCTGAAGAGCTTGCAACTATTCAGAACCTGCCTATCCTCCTATCGTATCACTTCCTTTTTATACCTGCTATAAAGCTTCAAACTATATTAGATTTTTACCATTGTTGTATGTCCTCCGTAGCTATATACCTTTTCCAGGAATGTCTATATTCACTGTATAGATGTACCTCTACTGGAAGGCTATTGCACTGAAAAATTAAAACAGCAAACTACCGTATATACTCGAGTATAAGCCGAGTTTTTCAGCACAATTTTTGTGCTGAAAAATGCCCCCCTCGGCTTATACTCGAGTCAGTGGGGGAAAAAAAAAAATCTAAAACTTACCTCGTTCCTGCTCTGTCCCCCGGTGCTCTGAAGCTGCGTGGCTGTGAGGGAAGCGTTGTGAGCTTCCCTCCGGTTACGCGGTCAATAAAGTGTGTTTTTTTTAAACAAACTTTATTGACCGCGCGGCTGGAGGGAAGCTCACAACGCTTCCCTCACAGCCACGCAGCTTCAGAGCACCGGGGGACAGAGCAGGAACGAGGTAAGTGCTGGGGTCTGGGGGAGGAGTGTGGCATAACGAGCATACTAAGGGGCAATATCCTGGCATATTGAGGCAATATCCTGGCATATTGGGGGAAATATCCTGGCATATTGGGGGCAATATCCTGGCATATTGGGGGCAATATCCTGGCATATTGGGGGAAATATCCTGGCATATTGGGGGAAATATCCTGGCATATTGGGGCAAAAATCCTGGCATATTGGGGGCAACATCTTGGCATATTGGGGGAATATCCTGGCATATTGGGGCAAATATCCTGGCATATTGGGGGAAATATCCTGGCATATTGGGGGCAATATCTTGGCATATTGGGGGCAATATCCTGGCATATTGGGGCAATATCCTGGCATATTGGGGCAATATCCTGGCATATTGGGACAATATCCTGGCATATTAAATGGCATATTGGGGGCAATATTTACCAGTAGCTGCCTCATTTTCCACCCTAGGCTTATACTCGAGTCAATATTTTTTCCCAGTTCTTTGTGTTAAAATTAGGTGCCTCGGCTTATATTCGGGTCGACTTATACTCGAGTATATACGGTATATGGACTGCAGTTACAAAACAGTTGGCAGCAGGAGAATAAAGGTAATTTAGATGAGAGGTATTGATTATATGATTTGGCCCAAGCTCACCCATCACATATCTGTGAATCCTCAAATAGGGCAAGGACCAGTTCTTGCAGCACATTCCTGGTCATGTTCGATAATATACTTTTAGTATCTGAGCCTGTGAGATAATAGTTTTCTTTTTTTCCCCTGCAAAATAAAACCTGGTACATATCAGTACCTGGGAGACATAATGTAACCTAAAAGGGAAAAATATTTTTGTGTGAAGAAAAAAAAAAGACAATTTTTCTTTAAATTCTCCAAATTGTAGCAAAACAGCAGGCCATAGCATAATTCTGTCGCTTGGCCTCACATAACAGTCGTGCTGTGGTTAATATGAATAGTTTTGATATGCTCTGCTGGTGTTTGCTGGTTTCATTTAATCTCATCAATCAATTACAGTCCAGTGCCCTTTTCTTTCCCAATATTGATTTCTAGGCGCTGTGAAAGCCACTCTCTCAGTATTCTGAAGGTAGCGCTGGATTAACACAAGTACAGGGGACATGTATTCAGATCCCGGCTAGAACACGTACTGACCGGATATACACAGCTATTAGACTCTGATCTTAATGGCCATGAGCCAAGGAAATAGATGCATGCATCCCAACAATTCCCCCTGGTAAATCGGGACACCGGGGCAAGTAGAGTTTCAGTGCTACCATGCATGCACGGTGGTGCTGTCATGCACAATGTTATGCATGTGCAGGACAATTTCTCCAGTGTACCATTTGGGGGTATATAGATGTTCACACTTTTCAGCCTTCCTCCAGCAGCACAATTGCATGGTGTGAGGACTTGTGTCAGAACCATAGGTATAAACCCAAGATATGACCCATCACCACACTGCACTTCCAGAACATGTCCCATCACCACACTTCAGTTCCAGGACATGCCCCATCACCCACATTGCACTCCCAGGACTTACACCAGGACATGCCCCATCACTGCTCTCCCAGGACTTAACTCATTTTGCTGCTCCTTGTGGTCTAGGGGCAGGCAGCATTGTACCTGTGGGGTGCTCAGGCACGGAGACATCCTACCATGCTGCCTCTGGAGCTCACTGCATTATAAGTCTGAGCGCCGGCAGGTCACGTGATCCTCGGCTCTCTGATGTCAGACATGCACAGGTAGCATGAGAGGCAGCAAGGGAATATGTCTGTGTGCTTGGTCAACGCACAGACAGCATGTTGCTAGCTTGCTGGCTGAGAACTGGTAAGGGGAGTTCTTTTGATCAGTCATCGCTGCGGCCCCTCAATTGTGTGCCTCAGTTGCATTCCCCTCGTTACTTTTCTAATCTATGTGAGGGGAAAATATGTGGGGGGGGGGGGGGATGGTGCTAGACTTATGGAAGTCTCAGTCTAATACAGAGCTTGAAGGGATGCTCCCTGACGCATTTCACACTGTAAAACTGAATTCTAAAGCTATAAACCCCACTTTATTGGCAAGGGAACATTATAGTTTTTTTTTTATTTCATTTTTATTTTCAAACTTCCTTTCCGTCTCTTTTCTCTGTGCCGCATGCTGCTGTTTATGAAACTGAGCTAAGAAATGACAAGTGTGATAAGTATATTCCTACTTACATTGGTGCAAAGTATGTGTTTTAAAATATCATTAGTTATTGTGACAATTCCCCAGATGTAGCCTGGGATATTGGAACTTTTCAAAGTCTCCATCTGTAGTCTTGGCATCACCCCAAACTGCAAATCTTGCCAGGAATCTTGCCAACAATCTGCGAACACCAGTTTATTCTAGATATAAAAAAAAATTAACATGTGCCACTGGAATGGCTGACCTGCCCCATGAAGCATTAGACAGATGTGAATGGTTTGCTCCTTTGAAAGATCAAGCAGCTGCTAACAGGATAGTAATTACTGATAGTGAGTCAGGGCATGTGTTGTTGATATTTAAATCCACCCCTATCTTTTGAAATGTCGGAGGTAAACTTGTCCTCTTAATAGAATGGATCTGCCATCTTTCCAAATGCTTACCTCCCCGGGAGCAGCCATCTTGCCCTAATTTGCATGACTGTATCGCATTTGGAACAAATCCCACCCCTTCGGTGAAAGCTGATTGGTCAGGACAGTGTTAGAAGGGGGCGTAAGAACCAGGTAGGAGAGTTCAGGAGCATTTGACGAATAATTATAATATTTTCAAGAAAGGATACAAAAAGGTGGGGAATTCTAGAGAGAAATACTCTCTAGCTAATAGCTGTAATACCTTCAAAACTATTGTATTTTTTTACAATATATCTGCACAAAATTCAGGAACTTTCTGAAGGGAAAGAAAATGCGACAGAAATGTCAACTCTGAGAGTTTTAACAGGTAACTTTGCATTCATTTGAAGTGTAACTGGTACCATACTGCAAGGATAATAAAAAAATATTATTATTATTGGTGAAGTCTCTGTACACATTTTGTTTCCAAGTCTGACACAAACTCATTAATATAAATGAAAAGCTGAATCCCCCTCCCCCCTCCCCCAACCAAAATCAATTAAAGAGTTTTAGCTGAAATATCAAAGTCCCTTTGATCCATTAGACTTTCTTAAAGTGGTATTATTGCACATTAATTATGGATGGAGAATTTAAAACCGGGATTAAGGAACTAGAGACGGTTGAGGTACACAAATATGGATTTTGGTAGAATAAAAGGATTTATATTCCAAAGACAGCCAAAGACAGTCTGAGGATGTTACAGGTGAGCTACCTAATAGGCTCCCTCTGGCATTCACACTAATTATTGTTTTTTTTTTTCTATTTAGAATGTTTCAGAATCGTGTCAATTTATTTGCTAAATAAACAGAATGAGCAGTGAACATCTCTGGAACCCTTGTGGTTATATTACATATAGTCCTATTGTGCCAACAATTTACATAGCACTTGAACAGAGCTACATGCTACAAAAGACGAACAGAGACACACTGATACGTCAGCCCTGCTTAGGAAGCTTACAATCCAGAGAGAGAACCTAATAAGTTTCAGCAGCTTTTTTGTAACATTCAAGGGGAGGAGCAAAATCAAGAAATATGGGGAGGGTCAGGGGAGGGAGAGGATGAGCTAGTTTTGTCCTAAGGTATCTTTAGAGAAAGATATGGATGATCTTTGGGACAGGCTAGGGAGTTCATTAGGGGCAGCCAGGGATAATCAGTGAAGACCTCATTGTCCTCTTCTTTTTTCCCCTTGTTTTCCTCCTCTTTCTTCTGCTTTAGTCTCCTACTGGCGTCCCCCTCACCCCTCTATCCAACACATCATGCTTAATCATTGTATTTTTTGCTATTAATGTTATATATTTAGCAGATGTACTCAGTTCATTTGTGAGAAGTGAAATCTGTATTTAAAGTATGCTTATTGTGAGCTGTTTTCTCTGTATCTTGACGAAACTGAGAGAAATAAAATAATTAGTACGTAAAAAGAAAAAAAAAATCCAGAAATCAACATTGCCAACCAAGAACCAACCATTTCCCTTTGCCAAATTATCTATGGATGCCAATAGACTACAGCATTGACCAACTCATGTCGCTATGCCCAAAAAGTAATTGTTATACAAATCGCTAGGTATAATTTGCAAGTGAAATGGGATTTCAAAAAGCAAACATTAAATTGCCCACAATTCTACTTAGTAGGGGAAAGATCCCATTCACGCAAACGTACAAATCTCAAAATTCACATAGGCACAAGGCTAAAAATTGGGGGCAGACTAGATGGACCGAATGGTTCTTACCTGCCGACACATTCTATGTTTCTATGTTTCTATTAATAAACTGGTTGATGTCAAGCAGCCGGCCAATCAGATTTATGGAAAAAACCTTCCAGTATATCTGTTTAATCCATCAGTGCATAGTTAGAAAGAAGGCACATCATCGGTACCGGGTAAATGAAAAAAGTATCTTTATTTGTGTGTTTTCTGCCGTGTTACTCACTTTGCCAATCAGAAAAGACTCAATTCTTTATGGTGGGCTTAAAAATCCTCATCCGTGAAATGAAAAACGTCCAGCAGAAGGAAATAATCCATCCAACACATGAAATGTTTCCCTTAATATCTCATGGTTCTGTTTTATTGCTCCATTATACAGTTTATTAATTCTTAGTCCACCTTTCAAAACGTATGGGTAGAGAAACCACATTTTATTTTTCTTTGGAAATCAGCAAATTCAGGAATAGATTTTATATTCGGAGGGGCCGTTAATACTTATTTCAACACACACAAATAATTAATATAACAATCAGCATTCTCGTCACCGTTGTATCCTCACATTATGATGTCATCAAAAAAAATCCATCGGTGGATTCTGACATGGTGTGCAACTTGCCTAGAAGAACCAGAGGCTCAAAGGTGAAGTTAGACAAGTGGATAATGATTACAAGACACACTGAGTTCTATTTATTAAACAATGAAAAGTATTAAGGCTACAAGAGAATGGCAAAAAAAATATATATATATTCCTACTTTTCCAATGTAACTATCAGTGGCAGATTTTTTGATATGTCTTTGTGAGCATTCTTCAGGTCATCTGAACTGATCCTCTTGCATTGTAAACAAAAAGCAAATACTAACAAAAGAGGGTTTTTAACCACTTACTTAAATGTAACCGGTGCTCAAAGTTCTCTGATTCTGGCCGTAACCAAAACGCCAGTTTCGGGCACGCCTCTGCAACATCCCGACTGAGAAACTGACATGGTCTCTGCCCCAATGTCCCTGGCTACCAATCACCCTGTGATCGGGGCCAGGAACCCTTTTTGTGTCCCTTAAGGAACAAAGCCACATTTGGCGTAAGATTTTTAAGGGGATAAACTTTTAAAGACAACCTATTATCAAACATTTAAAGGTTACATCAGAAAGTATTACTTTACTGAGAGAGTGGTGGATGCATGGAGTAGGCTTCCAAGGGAATTGGTTAATACTGTAAAGGGGTTTTAGCACGCGTGATTGAAATACAGGCAGATTAGATGGTCTAAATGGTTCCTATCCACTGACATATTCTATTTTTCTATTGTGCAATACGTTGCTCAACACCTGAGATGTATAACTTTAATACTTTAGTCTTTCAAATCCGGCAGTCCAAGATTTCAGGAAATCACCAAAAGGGCCTGATTTGTCATTAATTAACGCAGGGTGATTATATAAGAATGCCTGGTTGATTAAACAGTTTTTGCTGGTAGGATGAAATCCTAAAAGATTGGATTTTGGGGGGGCTTTAAGGATTCCACTTCGGGGGGAATAAATTGGTTAGCCCTTTAAACTACCAAAAGATAGTCAAAATGTGAATATATATACAGCTTCGAGGCTAATTATTATTAGGGGGGGGGGGGCACATTTAAAATAATTATCCTGGAAGCTGTGTATATTCCCCATATGTCTATCTTTGGGTATATTTTTTTCCATTTATTCCACTAACAGGGATCATCACTCAAGCCAGAGATCTATGTATGCATCTTGACAAACGCATGCAGTGTGATTGGTCATTTTATCTGTAATCTGCTCCAGCTTTGTAACAAAGTAACGGTGTATCTGATCATGCATTGCTCTGTGTACCTCGATCCCACAAGCTATAGCAGTTTTCGCGACATATATGGCATATCAATTACTTCCACCGCCCCTCAGTTAAAGTAACGGTCAACCTCAGGAACGAAATGGAAAAAAAACATTCTTAAAACACTATTAGGTCTACTCAGTAGAGACAGAACAGATAACTGAGATGGGAATTTCAAATATTAGACCAAAGTAGCTGTATTGGGCAAATTCTCCAGTGCAGCTGAATGGGAGATTTTTTCCAACTCAGCTACTTTGGCCTTAACTCTGAAATTCCTGTGTCAGTTCCCTGTAATTAGACCCTATCATGTTGAGATAGACCCAGGACTGATCAATGGACCTTTCTAGCCATGCCACACCATAATATATACTACAAGGAGCTTAGAAAGTCACCTTACGGCCTACAAATCTGGCTTCATCTCATTAAAGAAAAACCCATAAAATATAACTCAAGGTCTTTGCTTAAAACTGGCTACAGATTTTTATAATTTTACTGTCCATAAAAACGAGTCTTCCTTTTACAGCGCTGTTTAATTACAGTGTATTTTCTTTTTTAGAACTTAATTTTACGGCACTCGTTACTGTTATAAAAACTGTCTGTAAGCTGTCGCAAAATACAAACCGGTAGGCTTTTTAGCTGGGAGTCTATTCATATGCAAATAGACCAATTAGCCAAAGGTTTACTATGATAATGGATGGATAATTTTGTTTATCGAAACATGCTGGGAATATTCGGGGGAATTTACTTTAATTAAAGAAACGGTTTTATTTCCTAGATATAAAAGTTAGGTCTTCCCATGTTCAGCTCGTGTATACATTATCTTCTCTCCAATCGCAATCGAAATCTTAATAATAACAGTTATTTGTATTATTAGGTTGCTGTCAATAAAATATTAATATTTTCCAATTTAATTTTTAATAAGCAGTCAGAAGACAGAGACAAGTCGACAAGCTTAAACGAGTAGGGGGATACATTGAATAACTACAAAGGAAATATAATCAGCGGTGTGTGTATTTGTTTACATAACTTAAAGGACAACTGTAGAGAAAATGTACTTATGTTTAATTGAAAGATTGTATCAAGTGAAGATGATTTATAAAGAAATTATTTCATGAATACAGATTAAGTGCCTTATTACACTTTCTTTACTCCATATCGTTCTCTCAGGAGGCAGACATCTTGTTTAGAATCTTGGGTCAGATCTTCACTCACCTTGGTTCAGATGAACAAAGATCTGACCCAAGATTCTAAACAAAATATCTGCCTCCTGGTAGAGCGATATGGAGTAACAATGGCTCAATAAGGTACTTTAATTGTATTCTTTCATTAAAACATTTCTATATAAAATGCCTACACTTGATGCCATCTTCCAATTAAACACAACTTCATTTTTTTATTTATTTTTTTGCTACAGCGGGCCTTTAAATACAATATTGTCTTGTTTTTATCACTCGTCTATTATGGTCATCTTTGGAACGCTGTCTGTGTACCTAATCTGTCAGTCTGTCTATATGTCAAGGAAGAATAGGGTAATATTTTTTGATGTATCTTACTGACTCATTTATTCTATGTGAGACTTTTTTTTAATTCCACAAAGGTCAGAAGGAAAAAAAACGGGTCACTTGCTAGTTATGAGGGGCAACTCTAGCAAATTAAATCAGGGGGCATATTTAGAAACAGTGGAGTGGAACGAACCATAAGCACCACCATTCAGTGTTACTTTTCTTGGCTTTTGGGGACCATAAGTACAAATTCAGATAGGGGGACCCCGTGTTAGTTATTTACCCTTTAGTTATATTCCCTTTCACATAAGGGAATCTACACAGTAAAGCAAGAGAGTATATTTAAAAGAAGAAAAACTACCACAACTAGAGGACATAGTCTGAAATTAGAGGGGCAACGATTTAAAAGTAATATCAGGAAGTATTACTTTACTGAGAGGGTAGTGGATGTATGGAATAGCCTTCCAGCGGAAGTGGTAGAGCTAAACACAGTAAAGCAGTTTAAGCATGATTGGGATAGGCACAAGGCTATCCTAGATATAAGATAGGGAACTGGGGACAAATAAAAGTATTTAGAAAATTGTGCAGACAAGATGGACCGAATGGTTCTTATCTGCCGGTGACACATTCTATGTTTCTATACCCTCTCTCCACAAGTGTGTCCTCTCAGTTGGGCACTGTTGGGGCCAGTGCATAGCCCTAGGCTGCTGCTTAATTTAGTTAAAGGGTAGGGCTCCTCCTGCTTGGAAAGCATTGAGTCATTTGATAAAAAAAGTGCATTGGCCAAATCGTATCGTACAAGTTCTGCTAAGTTGACCCAGTTGCTTGTTACCTAAATCATTAACAAAAACTAGTTGATAGTCTTCTTTATGTTTGTGCGTACAGTGCTGCTTAAGCCTGAAAGGCAGTAAGTGGTGAGTATATATTGCTTTTATACTCTGTTTAATGAAATGTTTGAGAGATGAAAGCTCCTTTGTTACTCAACAAACCTTAATTATCAGTTCACTGAGAAAAGATCCCTACAGGTTCCGCCCTCGGACTTTTGTTCGTACTAATTTGCAGTTGAGTTTGTAACCTCTGCTTTCAATGCTCGCTGTGTTTCAGAATTACGGACTAGAGACAGAGAACTTGAGGACACTCTCCCATAAGCTCAATGCCTCTGCCAAGAACCTGCAGAACTTTATAACCGGGAGAAGAAGAAGCGGCCATTATGATGGCAGAGCCTCCAGGCGACTGCCGAACGACTTTCTTACTTCCGTGGTTGATCTGATTGGAGCAGCCAAGAACCTGTTGGCTTGGTTGGACAGGTAAACTACAAGTTATGAAGCTTGATAGGCCAGTGATTAACAATTTCTATGATTTGTGGTGGGCTCTTTATTATGTTAGATTAAGTTTATATCCGTGTGAGCTGAGATGAGAATCTGAATCAGTGACCATCAAACAGAGCTTGCCAAGCCAGGGAGCCAATCGAAAGTAAGGATGTCATATGACGATGACATCACGCATATAGTGACTAGCGGAACAGGAAGTAACCCCTGGCTCCGAACTTAGAGAATAGACCTCACACTCCCCTCTACGTGTAAGTGTTTGTGTAATCAGAGGTCATTACACTGTGTAATAAAAAAGATAATTTTTGAAATAATTATTTACTTAAATGTTTTTTGAGTTTTTCCATTTTACAGACATATTTGTACAAGGTAGAATTAGGAATAGATAAATGTCTCAGTATAGCCCATTAGGGGAGTGGTGAGGGAAGAGTCCCTTGAAGGTACGTGTGTTATATTGATGGGAAAAGGATGGCACAAATCTCCTAGATAATTTCTGAATGCAATATACTTTTAACTGCAACATGCAAAGTGCAAGCAAACAAAAACAACTAGTGCTAACATCAATGGCATTCTTTATAGAGAATTTAAAACAAAAAAAAAAAAAACCCAGCCGAGACCAACATTTTCATGATTGATAAATAAAACCTCATCCATGCAGAGCGAAAGCACGAGAGCTCAGCATTCAGATTTCCCTGCTTGATGAGAAAGCGGCTATGCTGTAGGGGGTCAGGGTGACCCCGTTCAGTCCAGTCACATTAAGCTCATGTCTCCATTAAGCACATGACCTTCCTAGGACTCTACACATCACCAGGAGATGGGATGCTCCGTGTTCAGCTACTCTACAGGCCCAGAAATAACAAACTGGCAACTTTCAAAACGCTCTGGCTTAACATTGCTTATACCGTGAATGTAAAACAATACAAAATGCTGAAACATGATCTATACATGGTGTTAGCAAATGAACAGGAAAAATACACAAAATAAGAGTAAAATGGGATTTTAATGTGTCCGTGGCGTCTGCTGCTTATGACATCACATATGTGTTAATATGCAAATAAACTCATTTTCAACGGGAAATGTGTCATTTGCATATCAAGCCACAAGGTGATGTCATAAGCAGCAGACACCACAGACATATTTAAAACAGGTATTTCTCTTATTTTATGAAGTTACATGTCATTTTGCAAACACAATATATATATATATATATATATATAGATTTTTGATCATTTTTTATTCACTGCATTCACAGTCTAAGCAATGTTTAGGGTGACAGAGGCCCTTTAAAATGAGCCTCACTGTGTCATGCCAAGTATCCAGCAGAACTGGATAAATAAGACATGTTTATATCAGTGTTTGTGCCATGTGTCTTGTATATGTTTAATTGCTTTTTTTAATATCTGCTGTGCACTGGACTCTGCTAATTCATGTACTTTGCACATGCTCTGTATACAGTACAGCCCTAATTACAGGATGTTTATGATCAAAGATGCGATTATGGGACACACATTTGTTGTTAATTTTGCATAAGAGAGCAAGGCATGTAATCCAGCTAGTGCGGTGTATTATCATTTTGCCAACATGTCTCAGCTTATTACATTTTCCTTAAATGTTTATGTTTTGCTGTGTTTTTTTTCCCCCACCTGATATAACTAGTGATAGTGACTATTACTCTTTCCCGGCAGGTCTCCCTTCGTCAGTGTGACCGAATATTCACTACTGAAAAATAACATTGTCCAACTGTGCCTGGAACTTACCACCATTGTGCAACAGGTAAGGAATAGTGTGTTACTACCAGCTTAGAGCTGTCATAATGGGGCGGATTGCCAATAATTTTAGGGTCATGACCTTGGGATGAATGATGGCATAGAAACAAGTTAATGTTGACACTAAGGACAGGAAACAGCCAAGTGCAATGATTAAATCCAGTAGGACATTGTTCCCAATGGACAAGCCGAGTTTGCCATGTGCGTTGATGAACCAAACCCAACTGGTACCAGTCGATACCAGTTGGAATTTACCAGATGTGACTATGTCAAGGTTTAGCAAGTGGGCCAGCGTCCTTTAATTTGTTCCATACACATAATTGCAAAATGTTTTCCCTAGAGCCCTTTTTCCGGACATAAAGTGGGTGGGGCAGTGATACCTAAATGATGGGGACAAAAATGGGAACCAAGCATGGCATTCCATATTGGATTCTGAATTCTCCAGGGAAATTCCGAACCTTTCCCAGATAGGCCAATCATTTAAGCACATACATATTTTAACATTCTCTACTGGAAAAATGAAGTCTTCTCAATCGGAAATTGTTTATTAATAAGTAACATACATGACAAGCCTGCTAAAAAAAAACTGCCACTATGGAGAAAACAGGGTTAAAACGAACAGAGGAGAATATCCCATCTGTTCTGTGAATTAATGTTTATAAATGTGGGTAAGACTCCGGTAGGAAATATAGCATGCAGCAAAAGGAAGCCAGCCAGAAGAATGAGAGAGTGGAAGAATCCTCACCGGCAGAAGTATCTAGGGATAGGGGGAAGTTTTATGTTTGAATCTCCATGGTCAAAAAATTCCTTTCATGTTCCTCTAGTATCCAGCTTTCTGTGTTCTGCAGCAGAAATACTATTCAATTAGTCAGATATGTTGGGTTTTATGCCCCCGGCAGTTTTTGAACGTGTTCTACTAAAATAAAAATGAGAGGTTTTTCTCTGGCTGTGATCGAGAGTTAACTCTTCTGCAGCGTTTTTATTTTCCGATTTTTACCCCCACGCCGGCTGACATGTAACATACCTGGCAGATCAATTAAATGATACGTTTGAACGGACTTTGAAAGGGCAACATGCATCCCGTTTGGGATTATATTTACCGAGTTTGTGGTCCTCCTGCCTTGTTAATGAAGGAGAAGGGAAGATGGGAACGTCAGGGGTGTAATCAATGCGGCTGAATCAAAATGAAAACGACCTTAAGTAAGAGGCAGCAGGCCTTGGGCTTTTTAAAATGAAAATTCTGAATTGAAAAAGAAGAATTCAAGGAATTTGCGGAAGATCAAAGCCTACAATTTCATCAGTGGATTTCTGAAGCCCCGACATCGTCCGTTCTTCCAATTATTCCAATTAGTTTGTATATTTTCCACTCTTATCCCCTCTTGACGTCTAATGTTTCCCATTATTCCTTGGTTAGTGTTAGTGTTAGTGAATATGTAAAACCAATGCATGGGGGGGCTGGGGGGGCTCACTTAGATATGAAATCAAAGCAGGAAAAGTTATTATATGATGGAAGAAAGGCTCCTCCCTCACTATGTGCAAGAAAAACCACCTAATGCCATCTATACACTAAACATGGGACTGATAACGGGATAGAAAAAAAAATCAAGTATTACTAGCTGAGGTGGAAAGTGAGTTGGAGTGTTTTTTCTACTAGTAATGCCTGGTTTTTGCTATTCCCTTGTCAGTTTCAAGAATATCATCAATAGATATTTTCACTTTCTCTTACTTTCCATTGTAATAAAAAAAAAAAAAAACACCTTTTAAGGTTTGCAGAAAACAAGTGCAAGACATTTTTAAAAAACGTTTTAAAAAGAATAAAGTGGGATAAGTATTTAAAATTATATATAAGAAACATCAGACTCATTTTACTTACTTTTTTTCAGGATAGCCTTGTATAAGCCAGACAGTGTTGTATTGTGATAACTTTCACTGCACTGGGAAGCCATCCCAGGTATCTACTACTTTCTCTATAAAAATCCTTAATATTGCTGTATCCTTTGACAAAATCGTACATAAGTATAATAACAATAAAGTCCACATGACTGTCTAGTGACCAAGAACTGATATATGTTCATTCAGTTTCACTGTACTATTCATTGAGTTCTTTGTTACTAACATTATTTGTCTAAACATGTTTAATAAATTACCAACTCACACCAGGGCATATTATGGCTACAGCTTTCAACTCTGTTATTCTAACAGCCTCATTATTTAATTTTCTGTAGTACATAGGAAAGAGAAAGCCCATGTGTTTGAGTTAAAACATTTATTGTATTCAAATAAAATTCAGGCAGCAACATGCCATGGAACACATCAGCTGACACGTCTTGTCCATCCAAACAGGTTTTTATTAAAATATATAGGGGGGAAGGGGGAGCCTTGCACAAGATTATTAAAAATATGCTTAGCAGACCGACTTAACATTCATTTCAAACAGATTCAAAGGATAATGATAAACTGAATGCTCGTCTGAAAAGAGGACACTTAACAACCTTACAATGTAGCATTTGACAGATAAAACAAATTACAAATGCCTGCTCACAGACTTAAGTAGGACAGCCAATCACATGATATTGAAGGATGTCATGTCATCTTAGGCAAATCTATGTAGAAACCTTTCGACCTTGAGTAATAATGTTTTTTTTTTGTTTGTTTTTTAAAGATGTTTAGTCAAAATTGTATATATCTATTTAGAAACATTTAAATACATAAAGGGAATCAACACGGTAAAGGAGGAGAGTATATTTAAAAGAAGAAAAACTACCACAACTAGAGGACATAGTCCTAAATTAGAGGGGCAACGATTTAAAAGTAATATCAGGAAGTATTACTTTACTGAGAGGGTAGTGGATGTATGGAATAGCCTTCCAGCAGAAGTGGTAGAGGTAAGCACAGTGAAGAAGTTTAAGCATGCGTGGGATAGACACAAGGCTATCCTAGCTATAAGATAGGGAACTGGGGACTAATAAAAGTATTTAGAAAATTGGGCCGAATGGTTCTTACCTGCCGACACATTCAATGTTTCTATGTTCTGTTTGGCTATTCTTGGTAAGATAACGTTAAATAACCTCCCAGAGTATTGTATATTTGTAACGGCATCAGTGCTGGTGTCAGCTGGAGTCCAGATGCGGGGGTAGTGGATGATTGAAAGCCCATGCACAGGGTGAGCACTCTCTACAATGGATGGAACCCCTGGCTTTGAGCATCTACAAGCAGAGACCATGTTAGGTTTCCCACGGGTCATAGCCAGGCGGAGGAGCAAAGACCAAGAGGAGCAAAGTCAAGGTCTAGGATTCAAGTTGAGATCAATGGACTGGAGAATAGCAGGATGGTCAAAAACAAGCCAGCTAGCAAAATGTACCACCTCTGACTACTGGGAGGTTAGGGTTTATATCTATTCCCAGGGCTTATCCCAGCAATAATCAGAAACTGAGCACTAGGCAAGTGAAAGAGCAGAAAGGCAGAGAATGGAACTACTGCTACAATAGACAATAAAACCTGCAGTTAGTGCCCAGAAGAGGAGCATGTATCAGCAAATACAGAAGTTATGGTTCGAAATCCCAGCTGATCATAACAATATTAGCTCCAAAAGGCAGAATAGCAGAAGAGAAAATGGTCCAAGATAAAGAGAGATAAAACAGCGAGTCTGAGATTTACTTGGGAACAATATGGCTGATTTTTATGGCATGGGATTCAACAAAGCGCTTCAAACATTACTTATGGATGAGAGACAATGTTGTAGATAAAATGTCTCTTTTATTATTATATATTTGTGTTTATGTCTTATTTGGCACACTTCCATAAAGGTCATAATTTCTTACAGATGCTCACGTATAAGCATTGCATTCCTTTGTCTGTTTAATCTTTTACACATGTGTTCAAATAAGCTACTTCCTATGGAAACTCCTCCCATCCAAGCTACCCCTTCCCCCCTGCTAAGGAGCAAGTCTCATGTAACACATTCTTATAAAGACCAGCTTCCGGTACTAACTCCTCCCACTTTCTCTTGTACAAGTTATCACATTCCATGTGAATCACTGTTAAAGTAACAGTAACTGTTCCCCCTGGAGCCCCTCTTTGTTCAGTAAACTACTCACTCCCCCTCCCATCGTGTAACCAAGATGGAGCTGGAATGTGGGTGGGAGAACTCTATAAAGATGACATCACATTCTGTAGGGTGGGCTTAAAGAAGACCCCTCCAACTGTTAGCCAATTGTTGAACGTATATTGTATCTTTAAACTATGACTGTAATGTGACGTATTCCTGCTTTAAAAGGAATCCCCCACTCTGGGAAATAAAGGTTTGCCTCAGGTTTTTCACTGATCAGAAACTTTGTCTCCGGTGTGAATTACTTCTAGGGGAGAGCGCATTATTTGATCAATCTGGAAGGAGTAGATAGACAATAAAGCAAAGTTTGCTTTGATCCAAATCAACAATTAAAACTTTTTACTGGATAAAAGCTTAGCTGACCATTTTTTGGAACTAATGAAGCAACATTTAAATATCATGAAAAACAATTTCTATGATTATTGCAAATGTAATGGTTAGTATTATGACCTACTCTTATGGGTCTATTACACTAAAATTCGAGAGGAGATCGAGGAGATCGACTTTGGAGATCGACTTTCACTTTGAGACTAAGTCAAACTCGACCTCCAGAGTTGGGTTCCGAGTTTGACTTAGAAGATAACATTACAGTTTCATGTTGCTTTCCATGGGCTATAATAGGAGGCGAATTTGATCAAAGCTAATTTTTGGACTAAGTCAAACGTAACCTCCAAACTCAGGTGCTGAGTTTGACTTGGTCTTGACTCCCTTGGAATACCCCATCTCAACCTCGCAAAAATGTTAGTGAATACAATTTTGCAAGGTCGAGATCAGGCATCCGAGGGTGGAGAGAATCTGTTCGAGTTTGTAGGCCGAGATTAGTGCTAATTCAGACCTCCAATCTAGAGTATTGGTGAATAGACACCTGAATGTTAGAGCTATTCATTAAATTGAGAGGATAATGAGTAACATTTCATCTCACCGATTTAACCGTGCAATATAAAGGGAAAAATATATCAAGTTCCTCTCTCTTAAAAAAGCTCAGTTGGACCTAAATAACATGAAGATTACCAATGTGATTTTCAGCACCAACTTTGTTCCTCCAGCTGGAGGAACTCACCAGGTTTGTATCTGCACAATAGTTAAATTGGTGATATGAAATGTTCATCTTAACGCACCTCATCTCATCTCAACTCAACTTCAGATCACCGTTTAGGGACTAGACCCCAGTGAGATGAAATGTCCTGCACCTGGTGTTTAGTGACTAGCTCCCACTATTTTAAGATAACATTAACCAATACCTGTCTATACTGATACACTATAGTTTATTGAATTTCCTCCGCTATCAGCGACACCTGATATATATAAATCTATATGATTGTACCGTATGCTGCTTCTCTTAACTCGATATCTCTATTTCAGCTATCGATCAACCAATATAATGCTAATTTGCCTGGTATCAATCTCATTTGCTGAGTATGTGACATTACCAATTTGGTCTTTAATGACAAATAAAATGAGCTTGCTCTATCAAATTTATATCTTAAACCACAAACTGAAGAGGATTTTTTTCCCCCAAAGACCACTGTTGTAACAAAATCAGCCATTTCATAACGTTTCCTTATTCTATTATATTTATAAATCTCTTGGTCTCAAGTGCTTCTGAACACCCACCACTATTTCAGACCATAGCATTTGCTCCTCTTACCTGCAATGGGCATTTCACATTACAGAGCATCAGTTCTCACTGTAGCTTTTACTATAAATAAAAATAGGAAACCTTTGAGAGCTCTTAAGCTGTTACATCCTCGATTCCTTCTTTTCTTCAAAACAATAAATGTGGTTTCTGAAGGGCATGTGCACAGTCTTCCACCCAGTACAATAAAAACCCCGATCCTTACTGCAGCATTAATATTTGGATTAAGTCGTGACCAAAACTTCACTCATGTTACTTAAACACCATACACTGCTGCTCCTATTCTGTTTGTTTTGGGGCTTGATCTTCTGATTTTCCAGAAAAGATTTCAGACTTATTAGTAGCACGGAGGACGGCAGTTTTGGCCTCTCGGTTGGAACCAGGTTTGCGAAGAGATTTTTCAACAGGAATTTAGACATCATCACTTTCCGATGTCCACATTGGAAATTCAGTAAACATGTGGATCACAAGCTGAAAGATTCTCAGACACCAGCCTGACTTTAGATGTTCATTATGTTCTGTCAAAGCTCAAATCCTATTCTCCGATGTTTCATTAGCCTCCTCGGAAAGTGTATACTCAGATCCTCTGGTGGCAACACTTGGTTTTATATATTTCATACTTTTTTTCTCTCTCTCTCTCTGGTGAAGACTTCATGGAGTCTTGGATGAAACGTTGGCATCCTGGCTAGAGTCTTGCTCGGTCTTCTTGATCTTATTTGGAAAGTCAGTGGACTTGGCAAACAACCACCTTCTGTTTACTTATTTTCTATATACTTTTTGGCTTTCCACATACCTTTCTTCTGTTCACTGTCTATTTATTTATCTTTATTAAAAAAAAATATATATATATATATTTTACATTCAAGAGTTGAGTTTCTGGAGAGAACCAGAGAACGAATACGTATTATTCAAACTCCTAAATCCATAGGTCAGTCAGATGACAAAATACACTAACATGGAGTTTTCCAACACTGAGTTAAAAAGCCTTCAATCAACATTCATCTTCCGATTTGAATATCCAAAATAAGTTCATCTGGTGGGAGTTTGATAAAAGCAAAAACCATTTATGTGTCTATTGATCAGAATCCTCCTTGAGCTAAGGTTAGATGCTACAGCTGATTAAATTTACCTTGTGTGAGCTGTGGTATACTGCCTTTAAGCACAATTATACCCCACCTAAAATAAAAATCTTCATTTTTTTTTTTTTTTTTACATTCCAAGAGCTAGAGAGAAATACAGTAGATTGTACTTTCAGGACCATGGATAGCAACACTGTGTAATTCTATGGGAAGAACTAGTCGTTGGAATGTTAGTGATGGCCCATTGTGAATCAGTTCTTGAGTTGCCCAGACACATGGAGAGTCTTATTTGATCACCAAAGTTTAATGAACCTAGAGTACTTGGCTTGACATAAAATGGGATATTTTTTTCAATAATAACTAACTGTATGTTTAAATAGTGCTTTATGTAGATGCCAGTTGCATTATCTAACCTTTAACCTCTGTCCTGAGCTGTGTTTACAGGCTGTCTTGTATAGTGTACATATGCTCCAAGGGGTCCATGTTTAAAATGGATTAAGAGGCAAAAGGTGATCATTGTTGACCGGATCTGCATATGCCTACCCAGAATCCCTTGCAGAGGTGGTAGCACTGTGAATGTGTGATTTCTGTGGGGAACAGCATTTCTGGCTTGTCTTTGTCTGGTGTAGATTTATATTTGGATTTTCCAATCTGCTACCCAATGATTCTGAGAGGCCCTTCAAAGCTTTATCTCAACAGAGACTTTCATTTAAGGTTGATTCTTATGTGGCAGAAAGGATATAGATATAAATCTTGATAATGGCTCAGTGTGGAGCCGAAATGTTGATTTTTTTCGATGTAATACTTTTTTTTTTTATTATAACCCTGTGAGTTCATTGAATTCTTTGGATATGTTTATATATATATATATCTATATACCATATTTATATATCAAATTTTGACACCGTGAATCAAAAAACTTTTTTAATGGCAAATGTAATGCGCAGAGTTTGTTACCAACTTATGCTTGCCTTTAACCCCTTAACGACCAAAGCACCATCCAGCGTCTGTAGACCCTGTCGGTCCCTGCTGACATCCCTCGATACTTTGTGACATCACGTGCTACATATATATATATATATATATATTTATATATATATATATATATATATTCTGGCTTATGTATGAATAGCTATTCTGTGGCAGGATTCTTAAAGGAGAATCATCAAAATGTATCTTTCATGGACTCCACAGGGAGACTTTAGCTCCCTCCATACTGCCCTTTCTATGCGCCCACACTATATCTCTTAGTCCCCTATAGATTTATTAACCTTCTTCTACTTCTTCTTCTACAAAAGTAATTCCAAAGATTTGAGATACAATTCTATCATTTATATCAGTGATATTAAAGGTTACAGACATGAATAAGTGGAAAAGTAACGATGGAAGGGGCAATAAAGAAAACAGAATGAAATCCAATAAACCCCCGGAAATAGTTTATTTTATAATTATAAACATTGAAACTCACAAAAAAATGTTTTATTATAGTGTCTCTTTAAATTTGTTACAACATGTGTGTGTGTATATATCCTGTATATGTACAACTCATAACAGCACTTTCGCTCATACATTTTCTCTATGTAGAGCTATACATGATGACGTCCCAATAATCCCAACAGCGCTATCAACCAACTTATCACTTATAAAAAAGTAAAAACTTCTTTTAATACTCATCTCTGGCCGCCTGATTAAATTCAGGATTATTTCTGACAGCAGACAGTATTCATGTTTTTATTTTCAGGATTCGTTCTCTTTTATATGAGAGCCAGAATTTTGAGGACAGTGTTCGGCTCATCACACTTTATGGTTCAGTGGTGCTAATTCATTTTGCCACTGTTCTGCGCACTCTCTCTGTCCGTACCCGAGGCAGTTGTTCATGGAGTAATGTAACACAGCTTGTATCATTTTCTTTTCCATGGCAAGTGATTGCATTAACTCAGTGTGCTGATCAGCTATTTCATGGAAAGACCTCATATCGTACAGACATATATATATAGATAGATATATATATAGAAACATAGAATGTGTCGGCAGATAAGAATCATTCGGCCCATCTTGTCTGCCCAATTTCTGCCTAATTTTTTTTTAAAATCTGAATATTTTCATTAGTCTTATGTTAAATCTAGGATAGCCTTATAGCTATCCCATGCATGCTTAAATTCCTTCACTGTATTAACCTCTACCACTTCTGCTTGAAGACTATTTCATGCACCCACTACCCTCTCAGATAAAAAAACATTTGATTAATGCTGGGAGTTGTGTGTCCTTTGGAGAACCAGGTTTGGATGCAGAAAAATAAACAGTCTACAATGGATGTAGAATTTAGTTTAGTATTTTTTTTTTATATATATATAAGATCATTATACAAGGCTGCATACAAGAATAGGTGAAGCAGATTATACACCATTTCCAAGAAGGTGGGATCCAGTAACACGGCTGCTTCTAGACCTTAGGAGTCTTATAGATGATGGATTGAAGAACACATTGGTGTATATCCACTAAATGTGAACCACCCACTGAACTGCAAAATTAGGCTTTAATAGCTATATTGGAAAAATTCTCACGCCTGAAAAAGGAACTGCGGTATCTACTATATTACCCAGTTCAAAGACACAGTACTTTACTCAACCCATACTGCTTGTTACATGAGATGGAGTGGTGAGGTGAATGATAGTACATTCGTGTTTGGATGAAATGTATCCGTATGTTTGGAGGATTGAGTAGTATATACTTCATTCCTCCACTACTGACGAACACAGTGCACAATCCACGTTTTCACATGAGGTGGGCTGCAACGGGCTACTTTTTTGTAGGGATTTCATTTTATGCTAGTAGTCAGAGCTAGTAGACTCTCTTGGGTCTATTCTCTAAAATTCGACTTTGGAGTTCAAATTTAATTTTGAGACGACCGAGTTTAACGTAGTCTTAAAAATAGCTTTGATCATTTCGCCTCCCGTTATGTTCTATGGGGCACATTCGAACCTGGGTTTTTGTTCTAAGTCCAACAGGGCTGTTATGCTGGGCAAGGAACAGGGTTTTGGACCCACAATGCAGAACTCTGGTTATCACAGGGAGTAACCCAGATCCTGGAGCCACTACAGAGATGTTCACCGTGACTGTTATGTATCAAGGGTTGAGCCCAGCATTGGAGCAGGTGTCTCCTGAGAAACAGAATCTCAGGAGACAAATCGAGGTCAAAGAGCAAGCCGGGTCGGTAATGGAAAAAAGTAGACGATTAGAGAACTCACAAATACAAGCCCAACTAGGATACAAACTTGCTATAATAGGCAAGGAGGGAATAGGAAATAGGGTATTTAAGTATTCCTGAACTATAGGCCACCCCCCCCCCCCAATTAATTAGGAACAAAAATGGAAAAAAGGGTATAAAATTGGGTGATATACCTTTAAGTAGCGCGATCGTGGTGGTCATGTTGGAGCCTTGTCTGGACTTCAGTAGGCGTGGTCGAGGGAGCTGCTGTCAGAGGGGAACCAAGTGGACATCCTCTGCGACGGGAGGACATGTGGACAGAGGCAGAGGAGGAAGGAACTGAGCGCTAGCGTCCTCTGCTCCACGGGGATATCGCGCTACAGGTAATAGGGGCTTCTGAATTTGACTTCATCTCAAAATTAAAGTTGACCTTCAAAGTCGAATTTTAGTGAATAGGCCCATCTGATTCATAAAATGATCAGTCTGAGATAGAAACTATCTAATGCCAAGGCATCTAACTGGGGTCACATGCCGAGGTGCAAGACATTCCATAATACCCCCTGGGAAACCACTTCCCAATGGCCCAACACAGTATTTAAATGTTTCCCCCCCCATGGCCTTTAAGATTTGCAGACAATCGTGGACAGTCCCCTTGAATGCCTAAGAGTTAAAGCTAGCAACCTTGACCCCCGATGCGTAGAGCAGGACAAGAAATGTGAAGGTTGAAACCAACTCCTTGCTTGTGAAAGTTAACACCCTTCCAGCTGATACTAAGACACTACAGCATTTCTTCTCTAGACACATAAACCAAGAGCTATTTTCAGATACTTACATCTCATGAGTTACATAAGCAGCACCACTGGAGGCTTCGGGGCATTAGCTATTTGGTAAAGCTGTAACACCGAAAGTCACAAGGACACTGTGGTACACCACGCTGCAAATAATATGCAATGTTGCCGTAAGACTTAGAACGGAATAGTTTCCAATGCGTTCCCCAGTCCTTCCATAAGCGGAATATCAATAAAGCATTTCTGACATACGCTTCGGAGCAGCTGACGTGTCACCTTGTTCTCGCTCAGCAATATGACACATCAATGTTTGATTTACTAGGGGATCATGATTCACTTTCCTAATTCCGGTTGGACAATGAAGGGAACAAATAGAAAGCAATTTCATGAATGTGGCTCCCCCCCCCCTCCCCCCTTATAAAAAGTCACAGGTGAAGAGGTTAAACATTCACATTTAAAAAGTCTACAAAGCTTTGTAATCACAGAGCCCCAAGGCACTAAACATTCATCAATGTCTATTCCAAAGTGTCATGGAGAAAAAAAAAAAGCCTACAGAATGATCAAGTTATGCTCTGAGGAAGGTCATGGGATCCACGTGGGAAACAGAAAATAAGGCTATTTATGTGAGTGTTTCTATGAGAGGTCTATCTATTGAGACAGCTCAGGGGGCTAATGCATCAAGTGTAAAATGCGTTCAATCCTCAGGGTTACAGGATGATTCCTGGCTATGGGCATCCACTTGGGGGGCGAGGGAGTCCTGCTTTTATATTGCACCCAAACAGCCCATGTTCCTGGCAAGGGCATTCCAGACTTTCAGCCTTCTGAAGTCAATAAAATGATAGGGAGGTAATATTAACATCCACAGGATCCTAGATCCAATGCCAACTTCCCCAGGAAGAGGCTGTCTCAAAGTACCCTTTCTGGGATAATACTTTTTCGTTGATAGTAGGGATGAATTTGCCATAGTAGATGTGAGAGAATCATATTTTTGGTGAAATTATTTTGTGAAAGTTATCAAGTTAGTCCAGCGTAAGTGCTAAATATGGTGGGACCTGAGCTGTTTGGGTCACTAATCTGTAAGTTGGGCATTGTTATACCCCAGAAGCCTATATTCCACTGGAGATTTAAAAGCACTCAACTTAACCAAGGATTTCACAGCAGATAGAAATATAAGCAGACTGAATGCTTACCTGCCGGCTTATTCTGTGCTTATATATTATGACTTGTAGCCAAAGGCACTCAAGATCCTTCCAGCCCTCAATATGTTTTATGTAACTAATCTAAAACTTTGTTTAAAGCTAACTGAACCTAGGTTCAACTTGTCACTTCCTCGGCAGAACTGTACAAGTATAGAGGTTAAAGTAAAGTACTTTAATGTATATTCTTTCATTAAAGTTTTTCTATTTAAAATGCCAACACTCGATGCAATTAAACATTAATCAATTTTTGCCAACCGTTGTGCTTTAACCCCTTCGCGACAATGGACGTGTCAGGCACGTCCTGCCGGGATCTCCGTTCCCGACTATGCCTGGCACGTCCTGCGGTGAATCAAGCGGTTTTTGGATCAACGATCGCGAAAAACCGCTTTAACGGTGCCGGTCTATTGCATCGATGGCGAGGCAATAGCCAGCACCGAAATGTCTTTTCTGGGGCACCCACCATCGCCCCACGTAGCGATCGTGCGAGCCATATTGACGGAGCAGCATGTTCCGTCAGTATGGCTTTTCCCTCTGGACGTCTGAGCTTCGGAAGTGAAAGTAACTTCACTTCCTTCACTCTGAATATGCTACTTGATTAAATTAAAATATATTAAGGAATAGCATAAGGGTTAGAGTTGGGGTTAAATTTAGTGTTAGGGTTAAATTTTCGGTTTGGGTTGGGGTCAAAAGGTCAATATAGGAAAAAAACAAAAAACACAATTTTTTGGTTTTTGCCCCATTACTCGAAAAAAAATACCGAAAAATATGGAAACATGCATATTTCTTAACTCGGGACAACATTTAGAAACTATTTAGATGGGGTCCTTTTTAATGATTGTATTTGTGTAAATTATATTTTAGGTCAAACTTAGAAAAAGTGTTTGTTTTTTTAATTTTTCATCATATTTTATGATTTTTTTTGTAGTAAATTATAAGAGATGATGAACATAATGGTATCTAATGAAAGCCCTTCTTATGACTATAAAAACAACATATAATTTGTGTGGGTACAAGTATGTGAGAAAGAAGAAAATTGCAGCTAAACACAAACACCACAGAAATGTCAAAACAGCCATTGTCACCAAGGGAAAGTCAAGGTGAAAATGTCTTGTCACTTAGGGGTTAAGGAAAAAAGGGTTTGTGCACTGCAAAATCTGTATATATCCCCCCCCCCCCTGGCACTTTTTATTATTTTCTGCATGACAGGTGGCAGAGTTATACTTTTTACTGGATTTTTAAATAAAATCTGTTTAAGAAACATTTGCATCCTGTTTTGTATCTTCTGTCACATTGGCCATATGGGCTGATCTGTTTTATTGACATCAGTTGAGATTTACCTCTGGGTCAAGTCCCAGACCAAATGTTTCTGTGAGCCAAAAGCATCCCCTCCTGCTAGCTGCTTGTCATGCAACTCTAAAAAAAAAAAAGGTCTTTATTTATGTCACAAACCAGCAAACATTTAAATAAAAGCTCAATATTTTTATTTTGCCCGAATTTACAAATTAAGACTTATAATTGAGGGGTCTATTCACTAAGATGTGAGTTGCAGGTGAAATGGGCAATTCATCTAACCATTTTACCTATACATTGTGCAATGACAAACCTGGTGAGCTTCCCCACTAAGAAAACTCACCTGGATTGTCCCTTTGCAATGTATAGTTAAATGGGTAAGATTAAATGTTCATCTCATCTCAACTCACCTGCATATCACCGTTTAGTGAACAGTCCCCTAAGTGTTACTATGAATGGAAGTCTTAGAATATTTACTGGGTCGTTCTTGGGATTTAGATCCACTGACGTTGGGAGTGATCCAACTTAGATCCTTTGTTGTTGGGAGTTATCTGAATTTGATCCTTTGACGGTGGGAGTGATCCAACTTAGATCCTTTGTTGTTGGGGAGTTATCAGAACTTGATCGAATGACGTTGTGAGTGATCAGATTTAGATCCATTGATGTTGGGAGTGATCAGATTTAGATCCATTGACGTTGGGAGTGATCAGATTTAGATTCACTGATGTTGGGAGTTATCCAACTTAAATCCTTTGTTGTTGGGAGTTATCAGAATTTGATCCATTGATGTTGGGAGTGATACAACTTAGATCATTTGTTGTTGGAAGTTATCAGAATTTGATCCATTGACATTGGGAGTGATCCAACTTAGATCCTTTGTTGTTGGGAGTGATCAGGTTTAGTTCCATTGACGCTGGGAGTGATCAAACGTTGATCCATTGTTGGGAGTGATCAGATTTAGATCCATTGACATTGGGAGTGATCAAACATTGATCCATTGTTGGAAGTGATCAGATTTAGATCTATTGGGAGTGATCAAACGTTGATCCATTGTTGGGAGTGATCAGATTTAGATCCATTGACTTTGAGAGCTAGATGATGACGGGGCAAGAGTAATTAAAAACAGTTGAGACAGGGGTGAGACAGAGTTTTGCACTAAACGGGTGCAGATTTCTGTCCAAGGTAGCTAGATAAAAGGGGGTATGCTTTCAAAACCAAAACCCTTCCAACCAGATAGGTTTGTCGATGAGCAAGGCTACAGAGAGAGGAAGGGAAGGGTGCAAAATCAACTTTCCTGAGGCACTGAGAACCAGAAGCTGGAAAGATTAAGGCTTATCTTGCTGAATGATTGTGCAGGGTAGGCAAATTGGAGATTTACAATCATTTCTACCATTGGGGGTTACAATGTGAGTGAAAACCTCATCTGGGTTAAAGTAAAATGCTGAATCCACTTTACATCACTATTATAAAAAAATACATCATATAAATATATATATAAATATATATATATATATATATATATATATATATATATATATATATATATATATAAAAGATTAATAAGCAGTGTTAAAAAGTAACAACTACACATTGAAAACAATGGGAATTTCAACAATAAATTAAATCAGTTAAATCAGTGTCCATTCACCGTTATATGAGCAGCTACTCCTATATTCCCAGCTTACCTGTAGTCTTAATTACCATGTAATACAAGATATCTCCACTAAGTCTCCACAACCAATATCTGACTAGCCATGTGACTTAATATGACACAACAGGGGTATTAGGTATTGAAAATCCTGCCCACTGATGCATTGTTATGTATTACAGCCATTGCACCTTTATATATATATATCACAACACTTTAGTGTGTGTGGCATCATATTTTCATTACAAAGACCAGTCAGTGCCCACCATCAACAATGGCGGTGCTTTCCCCCGGAGGGTGATGGTAACATCTTGGAAGAGTGAAGCCTGGAGACCTAACAGGGGGGATTATTTTGTTAAATAAGAAATTGTCAGCTCTTGTGTCAAAGATGAAGCAAAAAAAAAAAAAAATTCACAAATACTGAAAAAAGTCAAGTGAAAAAAAAAACTAGTGATGACGTAACTCTCTTCTTTCAAGGGATTATTAATTTAATCCGAAAAACATACTTTTTTTTTTTCTATCTTTCTGAATCACCGCTCACCAGTCTTGGCCTGGTTATTGCTAAGCAATCTGTTTGTTTACTTGGTATTTTGTGCTGAAATTATCTATTTTGAACAGCGTTAGTTTTTCCGATTTTTTCCTTGAATTCAGTACAATATTTAGTCTGCCTTCGTCCTACACACCAGATGTGTCCTGCAAAAAAAAAAAAAAAATCCCTAGCACAGTTCTAACTATCAACTCCAATTATCATGTGTCTTTAAAAACTGGGTCAAGCTATATTTAGCTTACTAAATAATGTATTTAGAATCCTGGCATGTATTACTTCATGTACCATGCGTGTATATATATTTTGAGCAACATATTAAAAGAAAAGTGATTAATTATTTTTTTTTACGTTCAATTTCTATAAGTTGGTTGATAATAGATTTAAGGGGTTTCTGTTTTAAGGGACACTGTCACCAAAATGTTTTTGGTACTGTGAATTCAAAATAGAAAAAAAAAAAAGCTCCATCCACTGTATTAGCAGAATTGCAAGTGAAGGCGTAGATTAAATGCTGTGACATCATATGTCTTGATATACTAATAATACATAATAATAATAAAAGTCATAACCAGGAGTCTCCAAAGACACATATAGATGCAATATACAAGAGAGAAACAAACGCAATACACAGGTATATTACAATTGAGCAAGACACTGAATAATAAATTGCCACTTAAATGAACCCACCCGATTCTAGGCTGAATAAGATTCGAGACGCGTCTTGTTTGGCGTCCTATTTGTGCATACATCGCCAGGTTGTATGCTTTTGTTTTCAGCACATTCATTGCAGCTGCAATATTTAGATGAATATCCGTTTTTATTTCTATTTGTTTTTACATTGTTCTTTTGGCATGTATAGTTGTGTTGTTGTTTATTATTCACTGTCTAGATCAACTGTTCTCTCTTGTATATGCATTCCTCATTTATCAAGCACTTTATTTATCTTTTACTTAAGAGCCATTTTTTTTCTTGTATTCATACATGGTAATATGTATGTGTCATTTATCTATGCATTTAAATATTAAAATGTAAACCCTTTCATACATCTATTTTGTTTTGACCCTTTTTTACTTATAAGTTTTATTTCTACCATTTTTTTTTTCATTGTTATCCATCTCCAGCGCTGTCCATTTAGATATTGTTTGTTTGCCCTCTCTTTCCAGTGGTGACCCACTGTTAATTATAAAGACTAGCAACTCTTACCTTTTGTAACTACCTCTCAAGAAATGGACCGCACATTTATTGTCTTTTTATCAGAGGGGTTTATATTTATTTATTTTGAGTATTTTACTTCTAATTCTTTTCTCGTTAGGTGGTTGTTAATTAACGTATTACTTTAATTGAATTATTCTCACGTTGTAGGCGCTGTGTAGCTTTTTTTCTGTAATGTATAAATCATGTTTTGACCATTATTAATTAACTACATTCTCTGTATAAACAATGTTTCATTGATGGAGCCTTGAAGCAGCTCCACGTAGAGCACCTGCATAGCTAAAAATAAAACCATAAACCAGTTATTTAACTTATTTTCACTATTTTGTTCTTCTTTTTTTTTTTTGTAACAGGATTGCACAGTGTATGAAACAGAAAATAAAATTCTTCATGTGGTGAGTAGCCGTTTGTTTCATGTCCCGCTTTATTTGATTACGTTATTACATTTGTGCAAAGCTGAGCACTAAGTGAGTCGTAGGCGGCCATTTTGTTTTAGAAGCATAGCATGCTGGGACCAAGGTCAAGATCACATGACTGAAGGTTCTGAAGAATAAACCATGAACCATGGAAATTGCACATATTAGGTACAAATAGTTGGGAAGACAAATCAGTGGATATTAAGTATGTATGTGTAGTTCAGAATATTAGATTTGTTTACTTAATTTTGTACTGAAATTAAATGTTTAGAAGAGTGTTTGTTTAGCAGATTTTTTTCCTTGAATCCAGTCTTCATCCAACACACTCTGGGGAAATAAATTCCTAACACAGCTTCTATCAACGCCACATATAATATGGTAAACATTCTGATATACAGTACTTAATATTGGAGTCTAAATGGTAAGTTAAGCAGAACATTCCTTTTCACTGTCTCAACTATACATTTGCACTGTAAATCTCGACTTTGGAGGTTGACTTTCATTTTGAGACTAGATCAAATTTGGCACCCGAGTACGACTTCGAAAAAAACCACAACCCAGGTTTGAATCTTCCCCACTGAAAGTCGTGGGACGTGAAATGACTGAAGCTATTTTTGAGACTTAGTCCACATCGGGCGCCGGATTTGACTTAGTCTCCGAAATAACTGTCATCATTTCACCTCCCTTGACTTTCAATGGGGAAAATTCAAACTCAAAGTCGAATTTTAGTGAACAGATCCCATTGTGCAGTTCCAGACTTGGTAAGTTTCTTCTGCTAGAAAATCTAAAAGACTAATGAATAGTTAAATCTATGAAAACTGTTACTTTTTTAACACTGCATTAAGCAGGGCCAACTCTGTTCTTCTAGCAGAGGGATCTCATTGGCTTTGGCCCTGGACAATGCATAGTTAAGTCAGTGAGAGGAAATGTACCTCTCCCCTGGTATTCCCCTTCCAGTGAATAGACTCCATGGTTTGATTTTGCTTCCAACCCTGTAACATTCCCTCCGAGAAAGAAGTGTTACATATTCCCGAGAATAAAAGAAAGGAAAAAATGGTGCTACTGGATTTTAATTAACAAAGAGTGGGAACAGTGATATCTAAATATGTGTTATGCTGTGTCATTTCCTAAGCCCCATGTTTTATAAAACAGATCCAGCGATATCCATTGTTTGACTGCACTGCGTGTACACAAACAATCTGCGTTGGGGGAAGAAGGAATATTACACTCAAGCTGTGCTTTTTTTCTCTCCTCTTGCATTAAACATACTCCAATCCCTCCTGAGAAAGCACTTCACTGTGTGACTGCTGCTTGTTACCTCGCGTGTTCTGAGAGCTCTTTGTATAGATCTCTCTTGAAAAGCCAGACCTAGCACTCTCTCGCACGGATACTCCAGCCTTAAAACGTGGCTTTGGTTTTCCGAACATGTACTGACGACGGCTTTTGTTGATTTAATACATGGTGTAACTAATGGAAATAGCCACGGTTTCGATTACTGTGTCGGGGGAATCAGTGCAGCCAATCCAGCCTCCGGAATATGATTTTGTCTGTTTTTTAGTGCGCTGCAAACTGGCTTTATGGGGGGCCAAGCTAGTTTCACTCAATATAATAACCAACAACCAGCGTAGACAAAACAAAGTCCTTAAACTGCATGGCTTGTTCAAACCTCAAAGTCACAGGTCCAAATCACAACAGGGTCAACTCAGCCCTTAATCCTTCCAAGGTTAATGAAAGAGTACCATCAGTCAGGTAATAATAACATTTATTATTCAACTGCCGATTCGGTTAATACCAAGAGCTTGCTCTAAAAAGCTCTTTGAGCACCACTGGGAGAAATTGTAAGGTTACATAGAACATCATAAAAAACTCCAGTACATGTCTACCATGAACAGTGGTGTTGCCGAACCCCTAGTAGCATCATATACAGTAGCACTGTACACTTGACTGTTTCAGAGGTGTTTCTTTTAGTCTAGTTATGATTATAAGAGAGTAACACAGTTGAGTGTGTGCACAGTAACAATAATAATTAAACTTTTGGTGTGTTTAAAAGGTACTTTTAGAATTAAAGTGAGCTATATACACAGAAAAAAAACCCACAGTATAGTGTAGTATGTTATGGCTCAGAAAGATGTTGACATTTCCCCTAAAAAGAAATTCCCACACCGATTTCCAGGATCACGGATATATCACTTAGACCAGTGATTCTCAAACCTGTCCTCAGGACCCCCCAACGGTCCAGGATTTAGGGATTACCCAGTTGTGTTTAAATAAGAATATGTAGAACACCTGGTGTGGTTCCCTAACCATTAAGCAGCCATACCAGGTGTTCTACATATTATTATTTAAACACAACTGTGTAATCCCTAAATCCTGGACCGTTGGGGGGTCCTGAGGACAGGTTTGTGAATCACTGCCTTAGACCAAGAGATGCCTGATACAGAACTTGTATGTTGTAGGTGGCAGCCAACACTTTAAACTTGTATGGTTAACTCAAAGAGCAGGGTGGTTGAGTTAACCCTCAAAATCTAAAGCACTGGATGGCCAACCCAATTAAAATGTGTTTTAAATGTGTTTCTGTGGAGTCTCCTGCTTATGACATCACTTGTGGCTTGATATGCAAATTTACTGGTTTTGTAGGTGGTGTGTAATTTGCATACTGAACCACAGGTGATGTCGTAAGCTGGAGACTCCACAGACACAATTAAATCCCATTGTTCTCCTAATCTAGGGATTTGCTTGCAAGTCTGAAAACACAATGTGTAGACCATTTTCAATCATTTTTTGATTCTCTGCATTCACATGGTAAGCAGTAATTAGGTGATACTGTCCCTTTAAGTAGGAGAGTCTTACTTTATCCAGTCTACAGACTTATTCACTGAGCTGCATTAACAGGGGTTTATTTTTCTTACTCAGCGATGGAAAAAAAATACACCTTCTCTTAATGATAGGTTGTGTCATTCCACCCTTCCTCTGCACCTTCCTCCTCTTCCGATCCCTTCTGAGAGAAAGGAGATCAAAGGATCTTCTCAGTATGTCCCTATCTGGACAGTGCTTAGGTCAGATTGGGGCATAAAGCTGAACTGCAGATTTTCTGGCACTTTCGGTTCTGGGGGGTGGGAGGTAGACAGGACAGAAAAAATCCTATGGATTTAGCTTACTCCCAAAGGAATGAACCCTGCCAAAGTTAATCTGAAATCAGTGCACAGACATTCAGCTGCCTACCACCAGGGTGTGGGCCATCCCGGTGGTACCCATCCTCCTCTCTACCCTCATGTCTGTCTGTTTCCTCTCCCTCCTCATGCCTGTCTCTTTCCTCTCCCTTCTCATATCTGTCTCTTTTCTCTCCCTTTACAATGTCTATCTCTTTTCTCTCCCTCCATGTATGTATCTCTCCAACCTTCCCCATTTTATGTCTCTCTCCCTTCCCAAGTATGCCTCTTTCCTCTCCTTTCCCATGTCTTTCTCTCTCTTCTCCCATCCCATGTATGTCTCACCTGTTCCTTCCCATGCATGTGTCTCCTCTACCCACCAGAACATGTCAGTCTGTCTCTCCTTTTTGCCTCATATTTGTCATCTCTCCTCCTCCTATATTGGTTATCTCCACCCCCCTCACCCCCATATCAGTTATCTCTCCTCCTCTTCAAATCTATTCCCCTCCCCACATCTGTTCTCTCCCCCCCTTGTATCTGTTCTCTCCACCAAATCTGTTCTCTCTCCCCCTCATATCTATTATCTCTCCGTCCCCTCCCCACATCTGTTCTCTCTCCCCCTCATATCTATTATCTCTCCTTCCCCTCCCCATATCTCTTCCCCACCCCCATATTGTTCTTTTTCTCCGTTGGGTGTAAAATAGGAGTGCTGGGGCATGTTCTGGCTTTAGAGGTGGAAAGAAGAGCTGCTCCAGCCCATTAAGGGCTACAGGGCATCCCTGGGGGATATTGACATCCTGCCCTACTTGCCATCCCTCCCCTGATATAAACTCTTTTTTCCCTCTGCCCAATATCTGCTGCCAGCCATTAAATATATTTCGTTGGCTTCTGTGTTAAGTTCCTTCTGTAGAATTCTTTCTGACATTATTATTCTGCAGAGAGGCATAAAGTACACATGGTGGGAGATCCCTTGGTTTTATTGATACCATTACAAAGAATTGCTTTTTTATTCTTTTATGTGATTCAGTGGAATTTGTTTTGAAGGAAAATGCTCTTAATTGCCATTTGGTTATTATACTTCTCCTTACATGTTGTGATATTCTTATTAAAATGTCACTGGACTCTGCAAACATTGGAATTATGATGTTATTAGACTGAATTGTATCTTATTTTGTGCAAAACCAGGTGCTTTATTGAACTTTTCTGGCATTTAAAAGGGAAACTAGTAAAGCAAAGCATGAAAGTTAAATTCCGTATTTGCTCGAAAATAAGACGACCCTGATTATAAGACGCCCCCCTTCCCAAAACTTTGTATATTCATTTAAGAAAAAAAAATATAAAGCCTGAATATAAGACTACCTTATAGAAAAAAAGGTTTTACTTGTAAATATTCACATGAAAACATTTTTTTTTCATATTTAATAAAAACTATGATAGAAAAAAGTCTTATTTTTATTTCCTTTTATTTGCCAATCTGCCCCACAGACTTAGCAAATGCATCCCCCCCCCCCCACAGCCATCTGCTCCTCCGAGCTTAGCCAGTTCATCCTTCCACATAGCCATCTGCCCCACAGACTTTGCCGATGCTCCCACCACAAAGCCATCTGCCCCCCAGACTTAGCCAATGCATCTCCCCACAGCCATCTGCCCCCCAGACTTAGCCAATGCTGCCCTCCACCCCAGACTTAGCCAATGCCTCCCTCACCCCTACCCCAGACTTAGCCAATGCTGCCCTACACCCAGACTTGCCCATGGTGCTCCTGCAGTCTCCTTGGGGACTAGTGGGGGCAGCAACCTCCGATCTTGCCCAACACTTCCATCTTCTATGACTGACCACCAGCAGGTCAGGTGACCTCCCAGCTTCCGTTATAGAAGTCCCAAGCTCCAATCAATCTCCAAGCTCCGCCCAATCTCCGATGTCCCTATTCGCTGGGAGATATGGACAATGGCAATAATTCAGACTGATCAGCATTAAAAGACACTCTTTTTTTTATAGTCATTAAAATAATTTTGTGTAAAGTGTATTCACGCTTTATAAAGTACGTTTTTGGGGTCAAAACCTATAAAAATGCCCTTGCTTACCTAAATATAATTCTAGAACCATACATTTTTTTTTTTTATAAATGTTTCTGTTCTATATATATAAAAAAAAAAAAATCCATCATGAATAAGTTATAGGGCAATATTTCTATTCCAGACTGCAGGTCCCATTAAATAATCCATCTGCAGTCTTCTGACTAAGTGTACGTTTGCTGACTGTGCAGCCCTTTCCCATCCCGTGATAGGCACTGTGTACTGCAGTAAGCACTTCTATAAAGATATATCTGAGTTAAGGTAAGATGGGACATGAAGAATAATATTGGTGTTTCTATCTGGGTTATACTTGTTCAGATTGTTTTTATAAAGTAGAGTAATAGTTTGGGCGCTATTAGGATTAGGGAATATTATAATACTCTGCCTTTTTGCCTTTCTATTACTTATTTGTTTACCTCTGTCCTTAGTGATAAGGATTATTTTTTTTTATGTTTTGAACTGCTGGGTTATCATACTTCCCAACATTGCAAATGGCCAAAGAGGGACACTTTTTATTTTTTGGGAGTGGCTGAAGGTGTGGCTGTGGGCGGGGCATCTGAGCTCCCAGAAAAAAAAAAAAAGCATACCAAAGGAGGAAAGAGGGGTAGGGTGGTTTGTGCAAAATAGGCCCATATTCGTAAGACTGACTGCACATCATGGGATATCATAGTCCATGAACATCTGCAGTGCCAAGGTTAACCATCACTGAGTTTGTGTGGAAGCCCTTGGCTTTAGCTTTTCTGTCTTGGCTATCAAGCTGGTGTAGACGACTTTTCCTGTTTCTGTGCTAGAGCATCAGGGTAAAGATAGCCCATAGCAGCTGGAGTACCTAAGACTTGCCATCAATGCTTTGTTTTTATCCCTGATAATTTGTTTGACACTGCAGTGTACATTGCACTCCTTAAATAACCCCCTTAAGTTGTTGTTGTGCTTTATATTCTGCCACTATAGCTCCTGGAGTATGCCTTCATTACAACTTGATTAGCTATGCCTCATTAACACATTGTGGAAACTAATTATTGAGTGCAGTAATTTGAAAGTAAATTGCAGGCTCTCTGCTGCTGCTCACGAACGCTACCGAAGCAGCCATTTGCATATTACAAGAATTCCGCTGACATTCATGAATGTAAACACTTGAGCGCACAGGCCAGGTGGGGCTGTTTATACAGGGATAGATTCCCAGGAATGAGGGCCAGGGAACGTCAGGCTGTTTGGTCTGAAAGTAGCAGGCCTGAAATCAGGGGGCTCCCCAGGATGTCTGGCAGCCGCTCGGTGGCAAAAAAACAAAGATGAGACATACAGGGGAAAGGGATGACAGACATGGAGGAAGAAGAGACATACAGGGGAAAGAGATGACAGGCATGGAGGAAGAAGAGACATACAGGGGAAAGAGATGACAGGCATGGAGGAAGAAGAGACATACAAGGGAAAGAGATGACAGGCATGGAGGAAGAAGAGACATACAAGGGAAAGAGATGACAGGCATGGAGGAATAAGAGACATACAGCCGGAAAGAGATGACAGGCATACAGTGGGATAGAGATTACAGGCATTTAGGAAGAAGAGACTTACAGGGGAAAGAGATGAAACACAAGGAGAAAGAAAGGACATACAAGGGGAAAGAAATGACAGAGTAATATAATTCATAAATGGGCGAAAGAGAAAGTAGTATGGAGGAATAAAACTCATAAAAAAAGGTGTCAAGTTTTTTTGTTCTCATTTGCCACCATAATTCTCAGTTTGTAAATATTTCTTAGTTTGTAGTTTTGTTTCTAAAACAATATGACATTTCTTTGGCACATGAAATCATTGTCCTGCTCAATCAACGTGCAAACTCTGTCTGTACGGATTATTTTGGACACGGGCATGCTTGCAAGGTTGCAAATCCTTTTTTACTGATGGGGAGGAACATTTGTTCTGTAAGGGATAGCATAATATTCTGAAGGAGGCCTGGATAGCTGGATTCTGTCATGTTCCAACAGAGTTCCTCATGCAGACAGAAGCAGTCCACCAGGGGATCGGCACCATCTGATTTCTGTGTTTATATTCCCCGTCTTGCTTGTAACTTCAGGGCCGAATTAATATATAATACGTCTCTCTACACAAAGATGGAGTGGTCCGAATGAAATGTCACTGCGCGGTCTTAAAGGCACAGTAACATCTCGTACCGAATAAACCTAGCAAGAGTAGGGTTGTCAAAGTGCTGCCATCTAGCTGCTATTGGCCCACACCTCCCAGAATACTTGCTCAGGTAAGAGCTTGGCAGGGGAGTATGGGAGATAAAGTCCTCCAACAACTCCAATTTGGCACCCCTTTTAGGAATTAACGCATATTCTCCGTGGATAGGGATTTGCTATACTAACAATCAAGGTCAGGGCACCCCACTAGGCCAATATGGCTAACTGTAGTTGCGATACCCCCTTGTAGCCCCTCATAGCGGCATTGCAGCAGTGTCCCCCCTGTTCTTCCTCCCCTGCTAGATTTACATTCGGTGCTCTACAATCTGACACAACATCATGAGGATGGATGCCTGCAGAGTCGGGCCCAATGTTGAAAGTTCTCAGCAATCCAGAACTAGGACAGGATGCTCAGCACTGTCTGAAGTAGGACAAATGAAAGGGTAGATTTCCCGGTAACGCAGTTGGATTTTGCAGATAGCGAGCGTTCCTTCAGGGATGCAATGCAGAAACACATGTCTGCTCCGAGCTCCAGCATCTATTCTTAGACATTTAAACAATAATATGTGAATAATTGAAGATATCATGAAAGTTTAATGCCGAGCTTCCTCCGCTGAGTTTAGTTACTTGTTCGTTATGAGGATATCATTTTTCCATGTTATATGTGTTTCCTTCCAGTGTAAAACCTTATCGGGAATTTGTGACCACATCATTTCACTCTCATCGGATTCCTTGGTATCACAGTCTGCACATCTAGAAGTTGTCCACCTCACCAACATAATGCCAAGTGAAGGACTGGTAAGTGCTGGGGCATGCTGCAAAAAATTTTTTTTTTATATATATATATATATATATATATATATGGATTGTGATGCAGCTATGTAGATGGATTAAATACATACATATGATACATATAATTACTTTTTCTGCTGGGGCAAACCTGAATGTGGTGGGACAGCACCCCAGATCCTGTGACTGTCCCGGTAAATTAAGGATTTTTGAAAACGATGGTATTAGGCATATATATGCAGCATACATGCTTTGACTGGATAGGACCAACAAAAAAAACGGGGGTGTCTCGTCAAATCTGGAACCGTTTGCAAATATTCTTTAATTTTAAATATAGCTCCCCCTATTTCAATAGTCTTGCTGGTTAATACAGCTGTAACGAATAATAAACACTTGCAGACAACACACTGTGCAAGTCTTTCATCAGTACTGAATTCAAGATGTTCTTTCATGTAAGGAAACGGGTGAGTTTTTGGGAAGGTAACATGCAAATGACATGCAAATTTGATGATGCCATGGAAACACAGAGATGGGTGTTAGATCTTTAGGAAAATAAAAGATATCTTTAAAAAGCCATCCTTTCTGCTTTGGCAAAGGCAACATTCAAAGGGAAAGATTTTTTTTATATAGATGAGGGCCATTCAATGAACAGTGAACTGTGCTAGCAAAGGGAATTGAGGCCAAAGTAGCTGAACTGGAAAATGTCTGTCAAGTAGCTGGACTGTCATCTCTTTCCCCTGTATGTCTCTTCTTCCTCCATCCCTGTCATCTCTTTTCACTGTATGTCTCTGCTTCCTCCAGGCCTGTCATCTCTTTCCCCCTGTATGTCTCTTCTTCCTCCATGCCTGTCATCTCTTTCCCCCTGTATGTCTCTTCTTCCTCCATGCCTGTCATCTCTTTCCCCCTGTATGTCTCTTCTTCCGCCATGTCTGTCATCTCTTTCCCCCTGTATGTCTCTTCTTCCTCCATGCCTGTCATCTCTTTCCCCCTGTATGTATTTTCTTCCTCCATGCCTGTCATCTCTTTCCCCCTGTATGTCTCTTCTTCCTCCATGTCTGTCATCTCTGTCCCCTGTATGTCTTTTCTTCCTCCATGTCTGTCATCTCTTTCCTCTGTATGTCTCTTCTTCCTCCATGCCTGTCATCTCTTTTCCCTGTATGTCTTTTCTTCCTCCATGCCTGTCATCTCATTCCTCTGTATGTCTCTTCTTCCTCCATGTCTGTCATCTCTTTCCCCTGTATGTCTTTTCTTCCTCCATGTCTGTCATCTCTTTCCTCTGTATGTCTCTTCTTCCTCCATGCCTGTCATCTCTTTTCCCTGTATGTCTTTTCTTCCTCCATGCCTGTCATCTCATTCCTCTGTATGTCTCTTCTTCCTCCATGTCTGTCATCTCTTTCCCCGTATGTCTTTTCTTCCTCCATGCCTGTCATCACTTTCCTCTGTATGTCTCTTCTTCCTCCATGTCTGTCATCTCTTTCCTCTGTATGTCTTTTCTTCAACTATGTCTGTCATCTCTTTCCTCTGTATGTCTCTTCTTCCTCCATGCCTGTCATCTCTTTTCCCTGTATGTCTTTTCTTCCTCCATGCCTGTCATCTCATTCCTCTGTATGTCTCTTCTTCCTCCATGTCTGTCATCTCTTTCCCCTGTATGTCTTTTCTTCCTCCATGTCTGTCATCTCTTTCCTCTGTATGTCTTTTCTTCAACTATGTCTGTCATCTCTTTCCCTGTATGTCTCTTCTTCCTCCATACCTGTCATCTCTTTCCTCTGTATGTCTTTTCTTCCTCCATGCCTGTCATCTCTTTCCCTTGTATGTCTTTTCTTCCTCCATGCCTGTCATCTCATTCCTCTGTATGTCTCTTCTTCCTCCATGCCTGTCATCTCATTCCTCTGTATGTCTCTTCTTCCTCCATGCCTGTCATCTCTTTCCCCTGTATGTCTCTTCTTCCTCCATGCCTGTCATCTCTTTCCCCCTGTATGTCTCTTCTTCCTCCATGCCTGTCATCTCTTTCCTCTGTATGTCTCTTCTTCCTCCATGCCTGTCATCTCTTTCCTCTGTATGTCTTTTCTTCAACCATGTCTGTCATCTCTTTCCTCTGTATGTCTTTTCTTCAACCATGTCTGTCATCTCATTCCTCTGTATGTCTCTTCTTCCTCCATGCAGGTCATCTCTTCCTCCTGTATGTCTTTTGTTCCTCCATGCTTGTCATCTCTTTCCCCTGTATGTCTCTTCTTCCTCCATGCCTGTCATCTCTTTCCTCTGCATGTCTTTTGTTCAGTCATGCCTGTCATGGCCAAAGAGGGACATTTCTATTTGTGTGGGCGTGGCTGGAGGTGTCTCCATGGACCATGGACCTTTTCAGTGCCAATTGATAGCTTGTTGTTTTTTTCATTTGGCAAAGCATTTAGAATAACAATGAATAATTTTATTTACACAAATTAATGGATAAACACATGGACTGCCGATTAAACACACTGTGTTGTGAGATTTATTGCTGTGGAGCTCTGTGATACACTCATACAAACCAAATATGTCTGAGCTCCCAGAAAAGAGGGACAAAAGGAGGAAAAGGAGGAAAGAGGGACTGGGGGATTGGGGTGAAAACAAAGACTGTGCCTCCTAATTATGGACAATATGGAATATGCATGCTACATACTGACAGGCTGAAATTGTCATGGTCTGTCTGCAACATGTGGAACACATATGTGTCCCTGGAAACATGGCTGGTGTTGGCTACTATGTATTCCTGAACTTCATGTGTTGCCCATTCATCACACCCAGTTTGATATTCATTTTTTTAATATTGGTCCTGTATCTATCTTGTATTATTCTTGGATGAATGAAAATTAAGGCAGACAGTCAAATCAGCAAAAAAATAGTTTAATAAATTTACAACCTCTTTAAATACATGATTGTGAGCCTTTGGCATGAAGGATTTTCGGATTTATTGCAAGAGGCCATAGACAAGGACATTGTATCTATGTAAAAACTCATCCTGCTCAATCCAACAGAATCCTCTGCAAATGTCAGGGTAGAATTGATAAATATTCTCACATCCAAGTCACAGCTTCCAGACAGCATTGTTTTATATGAGATCAGTTCAGTTAGAGCGGCTGTCATTTACTGAATTCACAAGTAATGGGCTCAAACTTACTCTGTATCGAACAATACTGGTTACATCACCTAATACTTCAATTCTGGGTAAAGCTTTAATGGATAACTAAACTTTATTTTTCACTTGTGCTTCTAGCAGGGGTGTATCTTGGTTCTGTGCTGCCCTAGGCAGACAAAATTCAGGCCCCGCCCCCCCAGCCCCCCACAACCACGTTGCACACCTACGAAATTCCCCATCACCCTTGTTGCACACCCACAACAAGCCCAATCACCCCATTACATGCACCATCACCCACATTACATGCCCCCATCACCCACATTACATGCACCATCACCCACAGTGCACACACATTAAATGCCCAATCACCCCATTACATGCACCATCACCCACATTGCATACACACTAAATGCCCCATCACCCCCATTACATTCCCCCATCACCCACATTGCATACACACTAAATGCCCCATCACCCCATTACATGCCACTATCACCCTCATTACATACCCTCACCACATCCATTACATGTCCCCATCACCCCCATGAATTGGAAGGAGCTAAAGCTTGCTGAACAGTGGGGGAGGGAGCGTGCTTTAACACCCTCTGGCACAGTGCCGCCCTAGGCGAGTGTCTTGTTTGCCTTGTGGAAGATACACTGGCTTCTAGTATAGATGTTCGTAGTTTAAGGATAAACTGGCAGGTGGTCAACTAGCGCAGAGCGAGACCCTCATTATCGGATGGGATCAGTAGAGGGGTGGTAAAAACCGAAGTTATGATAAACTGAAAGATTGCATCAAATTTAGACATTGTATATGCCAATAGTTTAAGGAAAAATACAAATAACTTAATGAGGCCAATTGTATCTGTATAGCTCTATCAGGAGGCAGACACGTCGTTTAGAATCTTGGGTGAGATGAGGAAACAAATAACAAATTTTACCCAAACATTGCTGGATGCAATATTTTAATTTGGCACTAGTTAATGTTTTGCCGACAGTTGTCCATTATGATGTGAAATGCACATACCAATAATATGGGGAAAAAAATATTTCCAACTCTAATTTTAGCATAATAATCTTAATTAATTAAAAAATACCCCTGATCAAGTCTCTGCCTCTGTGTCTAGAACAGTTCTTCACTGCTGACAACAGTCAGTGCTTACAAACATACTCCCCCCAATAAATTGAAACCCCCTAAAAGTGACCACGAACCCCCACTAACCCAGCCCAAATCAAACACCAACATTAACTCCCAAACCCTAATTCTAACATTAACTCCCGGAACCCTAATACAAACATTAACCCCCCCAAACCCTAATATTAACATTAACTCCCCGAACCCTAATACAAACATTAACCTCCCAACCCTAATACAAACATTAACCCCCCCAAACCCTAATATTAACATTAACTCCCCGAACCCTAATACAAACATTAACCTCCCAACCCTAATACAAACATTAACCCCCCCAAACCCTAATATTAACATTAACTCCCCGAACCCTAATACAAACATTAACCTCCCAACCCTAATACAAACATTAACCCCCCCAAACCCTAATATTAACATTAACTCCCCGAACCCTAATACAAACATTAACCTCCCAACCCTAATACAAACATTAACCCCCCCAAACCCTAATATTAACATTAACTCCCCGAACCCTAATACAAACATTAACCTCCCAACCCTAATACAAACATTAACCCCCCAAACCCAAATACTAACATTAACCCCTTCCCGACCTTATGACGAGTTAACTCGTCATAAGAGCCGCAGCGTTAGCGACCTTATGACGAGTTAACTCGTCATGCAGTCTAGCCGGCGGTGCGCTCCGTGGGCACCGCCAGCTAGTCTGCAACGGGTCCAGGACTAAGCCTCGCACCCGAGGCAAAGCTCCTGGACCCGATCGGTCAGTTTCCGGGCATGTGATCGCGGTGATTTAGTCATCACCGCGATAACATGCAAATTAGATGGCAAAGTCAGTGTGTTCACAATCTGACTTTGCCTCTAATTCACTCCCTGTGCTTCACATTCTTATAGTGAAGCACAGAGAGTGACCTGTAAGTAAAAATAAATTAATTACATACACATAGGTAAAAAAAAAAAAAAAAAATTAACCCTTTCATTGCTGATCACAGTTTTTAACTGTGATCAGTTTCCTTCCACTTTATGGCCCTCATTTAGTGTTTTTTTTAACAGATTTTTTTATTTTTACAATTTATAAAGTTTTTTTGAATAAATAAAGGCAATTTTAATATATTTATTTAATAAAATTTAACCCCTGCATGCCTGTTGCATGATTTTTACTGATCTGACATCGCACTCTTCAGAGTTTTTTTCTGTCTTTTTTGTTATGGGGGGTTTGGGAACCAATATTTTTCTTTTTTATTAGTTAGTTAATTAGGGGGGATGAGTGGGTTAGTGTTGCACTAGTTATGTAGCTTATTATTGGGAAAATAATGGGGAAAAACTTTTTTTCCTCCAAAATTTCCTCTTTTATATGTATTTTTTAATACTAAAATGTAAATCATTTTTATGTATAGGGTATCAAAAGAAAGCTCTAACTGTCCTCTAAAAAACAACATATAACTTGTATGGGTACGTTAAATGAGAGAGAGGACATTTATGTTTCAAAAACCGCGTATTAAAAATTGAAAAACGCTCTGGTCCTTGGCCCAGGAAAATCCCTGGTCCTTAAAGGGTTAAGCCCCCAAACCCTAATAATAACATTAACCCCCCGGAACCCTAATATTAACATTAACTCCCGAACCCTAATACTAAACCCCCTGAACCCTAATACTAATGCCTATCCCCCCGAAACCTAATACTAAAGCCTAACCCCCAAACCGTAATACTAACATTAACCCCCCAAACCCTAATACTAACATTAACCCCCCAAACCTTAATACTAACCCCTCGAACCCTACTAACATTAACTCCCCTGTACACTAATACTAACATTAACCCTAATATTAGGGCTACCCTCCCTGAACCCTAATACTAATACCTGACCCCCCCCCCCCGAACCCTAATACTAACATTAACCCCCCCAAACCCTAATACTAACATTAACCCCCCGAACCCTAATACTAACCCATTGAACCCTGGTACTAACATTAACCCCCCTGAACCCTAATAGTAACATTAACCCTAATATTAGGGCTACCCTCCCTGAACACTAACACTAACATTATACCCCAAACCCTAATACTAACATTAACCCCTATTAAACATTAATAATACTCACCTTCAGCGATCCTGCAATGAACTGTCCCACGATGAAAGATCCGTTGATGACTTCTCACATGATGAACTGGCCATCGCGCAAGAGGAGATGGTGAATCGGCTGTGTTAATGCAGCCGCGATGAACCGTCCTATCCTCGTCCCTGGCTCCCAATCTCTCTGTGACTGGGGCTAGGAATATAAAATATTTGTGGGGGATTCTTTTGTCTTTCAAGTGGTTAAAATTCAGTAAAAAATGGACATGTGACATGCCACCAGTGATGGGATATTGATTAATTGACCCATATATAGAAATGGAAGATAATATCTAGGAATCAGATTAGAAGAACATTGCATGATAGATTACTGTTGTGTCAGAGCTCTGGGCATTGCTAATGGAATCATTATCTCCTCATGTTCTATGATATTCGGAGGTCATTCCGCTCATGTACTGGGTCAAGTATGCAAAAAAAACCTCATGAAGAAGTCACGAAATATGAGAATGTTCTGTTATCAGCCAGGGAAGATTTAGACTGAAGTTAAAAGGAAATGCTGGTTTTAAATAACACTTTTCATTACTGGTTCGGTACATGATCTGGTAGAAAATGTATTTATTATAGTCCCATTTTAGTTTTTTTTACAGCTACCTTGTTTGTAACTGAAGAAGAAATGATAACCTATCCATTGATGAGAAGGAGAATTCTTTTATAAATGCCGGGTTTCCCTATCTCCAATGCTTAAGTACTTTTAACAGAGCAGGATAGAGCATGTTAGTGCACTAGGCCTGTCGCAGGCTCAAATAATATACATGCATCATAAGATGCTTACTAGACAGGTGTGAGAGCACTGGAAATAAAGTGTAATTGGTTATACAGTGTATACAAAAATAACAAGACAGTAATAGTTTTTGGTAGCTGTATTGGATTGCTTTGTGTACCCGCTACTTATATTAAGTAGGGCAGTGTTCTATGTAGAATAGAGGCCAGTGTTCTATGTAGAATAGAGGCCAGTGTTCTATGTAGAATAGAGGCCAGTGTTCTATGTAGAATAGAGCCCAGTGTTCTATGTAGAATAGAGCCCAGTGTTCAGTGTTGAATAGAGAAGGTGCCAACCTTTATTGAGAGTGTTCCTTGATGTGGAGAAAGGGCTTTGACCAATGTATATAACCAAAAGATGGTGGTGACGATGTGGCCGAAGTGCCTCTGACTTTATCAAGCAGTGTGGTTAACCTTGGCACTTCAAATATTTGGGAACGACATATGCCATGATGCTCAGTTAGCGTTAATCTTCTAGTTCGGGGTAGACACTTGGGCACAGGCTATGGAAAGCTATTAAGAACATGGAATGTCCAAGGCTACTCTTGACGAACGAGTTCTGGCAACGATAGAACGTTCAAATACTCGGAATCTTATCGCGCGGGCCCCGTAACAGCTCACCTCACGACTTGGAAAGTAGGGGGGAGGCATTCTTAGCAGGTGTCATTTTTTTCAATCTCAGGCACTCAAGGAAAAAAAAGAATAATCTATATTTCAATCAAACACTTCAGAAAATCCTAGAACCACCGCAGATGTTTTTTTTTCTCAAAGGAAGGAACACACGAGGCACTCACCGTAAAGGAAAAAGAAATTGTGGCACTGTGAATGATGATAAAACATCAGACGTAAGTGTGGTCAAAACAGACATCTAAAGGGCTCGTATCTTTCATTAAATCTTACCCCATGTGTATCTTCAATGCTTGAACGATTTTTGCTCTTCATATTTATTATTATTAGTTTATTTATAAAGTGCCAACCAACTCTACAGCACTGTATAGTGTGGGGAAAAAAAGCATATGCGTTTTTACTGTTCTAAAAGTGTTTGCACACCAAGCAATAATAAAAATTATAGTAAAGTTCACATATCTTATCCATGAGGAAAACAAACGCGAAAAATAGGACCCAAATTACAAGTGAAGCTACAATGAAATAAGAGTTATTATAAAAGGTTGCCAACCAGAGAGTATTTTCCAGCAGGCCAGTACAAAAATTGGCTTGAGGCCAGGGTGAAGTCTATGGAGGAAATAGCATGGCCGGTCATTTTTATTTATTTATTTAGGAGAAGGTGCCAACCTTTATTGATAAACCTTAAGGAAGAAGGCTGTTTCGGTCATAAAGGAAGATACATTCCAACATGAAATCCCTTCTGGCTCCATGGGGCAGTATTCGGCAGAACACAGAACTGAGGCCGAACAAACATTCAAAATGGAGAATATATAATGTATACGCTTTTAGCACTGAAGAAAGAAAGCCATTTTGTGCAGTTGGAAATGTAGACTTAGAAGGTGGAAAACTATTGCTACAGGCCAGAAGAGGCCAGTGTTCTATGTAGAATAGAGGTCAGTGTTCCATGTAGAATATAGGTCATTGTTCCATGTAGGTCATTGTTCCATGTAGAATAGAGGTCATTGTTCCATTTAGAATAGAGGCCAGTGTTCCATGTAGAATAGAGGCCAGTGTTCCATGTAGAATAGAGGCCAGTGTTCCATGTAGAATAGAGGCCAGTGTTCCATGTAGAATATAGGTACATTGTTCCATAAAGAAGAGAGGCCAGTGTTCAATGTAGAAGAGAGGCCAGTGTTCCATGTAGAAGAGAGGCCAGTGTTCCATGTAGAATAGAGGGGATTTAGTTCCAGCAGAAAATCAGTGCGTGTATGTTGGGGAAACTCTATGACTAATTTGGACCTTTTAGTTATACAAAAATATAGGTTTTGCCCCAGAACAATACAATCTAATGTAGTCTGCTCTGGAACATAAACATTAACAGATTTTTTTCTATTTCCATAACACACTAAAATATATATGGAGTTTGTTTTGAAGGGCATTTTGGGTTCCAAAAAAAGGTGGTTTAGGCCAACACATCTTTAACTGTCCTCAAGGACCCCCAGCTGTCCAGAATTTATGTTAGGGAACCACACCATGTGTTATACATATCATTTTACTTAAACACAACTGTGTGATCCGAAATCCTGGACCACTGGGGGTCCTTGAGGACAGATATATGATGCACCGGTTAAGGCAACAATTTACAAGGAAGGAAGCAGTCACCTGAAGCATATCTTAGGTAGTTATATGCAAAACACTTACAGATCAACGCACACTCATTAACAGGTTATAGACTCACTTAAAGCTACAGTTTGACCATTATCACCCACCTTGGGAAGCCGGGGGGGGGGGGGGGGGCGGAGCAATGAGTGATTAGATTACTTTTATGCCATGTCAGTCTTCCAGGTAATTTGAAATCATAACAACTGATTAATTGTGTCATTAAATACGAATCAAGGAGAGATCCCTAACAATTCAGATGTTTACAAGAGGGAACGGTACCATGTCTTCAAGGATTTATTTCTCTTTAACAACACCGAAGGCTAGCATCCTTCAATTGCATAAGAGTACGCTTCTATAATATATCATTCTCATTGTCTTCTCTTCCAAGCAACCACAAGGGAGGAAGCAAAGAAAGCCAGCCTAATTGTTGAAAGACATCAGAGCCAACATTTGCAATTGTTTGGGGTGGGGTGGGGTGGGGGGGGGGAGTGAAAAAAATGGTCAGGTTTGTATTATTATCGTAGAATACGGTGGAGGCCTTGTGATATCAAACCAAACAGCAGGAATATTGTCAGTAAGCAAAGCGGCATGCCACATAAATCACCAACCGCTTCAAATAATCCTGTGCAAAGAAAAACCTCAGAAATAGTCCCACATAACGTGGTCTCCCGTGATCATTATATTATAATACGGATCTCTGTGAGGAGCCATTGATGCGCACAGTGCTGGGATAGAAAAGTGCATTTATCTAGTTTTTTGCAGGCGGATGTAAATGTAAAATATCTTTTTGCGTGAATTTGGGACCCTCAGGTTCATACGGGAATAGGAATTCTGGGAGCAACCTTCTAAAGGTGGAACAATCAGCAGGAAGATTCTGTGGGTTTCTATAGCAGATGCTCCATGTTTAGAACTTTGATGTTTTTATTTAGGATAGCAAAGCTTTCACGCTGCCTGCTCTGGTGAAACTCAAATGAGAAAAAGGCCTACTTGTTAAATCTTAAACTGGTCTGAGTTTACTCATACTGGTTATGTCCTGGGTGCTGTATCATGACCTGGGTGTGCAATCTGAGTGATGGATCATGTCCTGGGTGTGCAATCCGGGTGCTTGATCATGTCCTGGGTGTGCAATCTGGGTACTGAGTAATTTTCTGGGTGTTCAATCTTATTGCTGAGGCATGTCCTATGTGTACAGTCTGGGTGCTGGTTGAGGCCTGTCCTGGGTGTGCAATCTTGGTGCTTTGGCAAGACCTGTGTGTGCAGTCCTGATACTCTGGCAAGACCTGTGGGTGCAAGCTGGGTGTTGTTTCAAGTGCTGTGGGTGCTGTAGGTGCTGTTATGGCAAGTAGCATGGGTGCAAAAAGGTGCTGTGGGAGCATTTCATTTGGGATGTGTCAGTAAGGAAAGGAGGGCAGGAGAAATGGAGTGTGGGGAAGGGTAAATTTGTTCTTTATGGAGTAAACAAATGTTCTGATGACAGCCTTCCTCTGTTTAATCAATGGGTTAAAAAATAATTTGTGTTTATACTATACATGTTCTTATATGTACATATCACATGCCAACTGGAAAGAGAGGAGCAGGTCACCAGTGAGAACTGTATCCTCCAGTTACAAGCTGCATCACTGTATCCACTGACCTCTCATCACCCCCATGAGTTATTATTACGCAGGGTGTTCTCTGGGTGTGCATGCATTGTATCCACTGACCTCTCATCACCCCCATGAGTTATTATTACACAGGGTGCTCTCTGGGTGTGCATGCACTGTATCCACTGACCTCTCATCACCCCCATGAGTTATTATTACACAGGGTGTTCTCTGGGTGTGCATGCATTGTATCCACTGACCTCTCATCACCCCCATGAGTTATTATTACGCAGGGTGCTCTCTGGGTGTGCATGCATTGTATCCACTGACCTCTCATCGTCCCCATGAGTTATTATTACGCAGGGTGTTCTCTGGGTGTGCATGCATTGTATCCACTGACCTCTCATCACCCCCATGAGTTATTATTACACAGGGTGCTCTCTGGGTGTGCATGCACTGTATCCACTGACCTCTCATCACCCCCATGAGTTATTATTACACAGGGTGCTCTCTGGGTGTGCATGCACTGTATCCACTGACCTCTCATCATCCCCGTGAGTTATTATTACACAGGGAGTTCTCTGGGTGTGCATGCATTGTATCCACTGACCTCTCATCACCCCCATGAGTTATTATTACGCAGGGTGTTCTCTGGGTGTGCATGCATTGTATCCACTGACCTCTCATCACCCCCATGAGTTATTATTACGCAGGGTGCTCTCTGGGTGTGCATGCATTGTATCCACTGACCTCTCATCGTCCCCATGAGTTATTATTACGCAGGGTGTTCTCTGGGTGTGCATGCATTGTATCCACTGACCTCTCATCACCCCCATGAGTTATTATTACACAGGGTGCTCTCTGGGTGTGCATGCACTGTATCCACTGACCTCTCATCACCCCCATGAGTTATTATTACACAGGGTGCTCTCTGGGTGTGCATGCATTGTATCCACTGACCTCTCATCACCCCCATGAGTTATTATTACACAGGGAGTTCTCTGGGTGTGCATGCATTGTATCCACTGACCTCTCATCACCCCCATGAGTTATTATTACGCAGGGTGTTCTCTGGGTGTGCATGCATTGTATCCACTGACCTCTCATCGTCCCCATGAGTTATTATTACACAGGGTGCTCTCTGGGTGTGCATGCATTGTATCCACTGACCTCTCATCGTCCCCATGAGTTATTATTACACAGGGTGCTCTCTGGGTGTGCATGCACTGTATCCACTGACCTCTCATCATCCCCATGAGTTATTATTACACAGGGTGCTCTCTGGGTGTGCATGCATTGTATCCACTGACCTCTCATCACCCCCATGAGTTATTATTACACAGGGTGCTCTCTGGGTGTGCATGCATTGTATCCACTGACCTCTCATCACCCCCATGAGTTATTATTACACAGGGTGTTCTCTGGGTGTGCATGCAGGAAGATGTAGACATGTGTTCTTCTGTCCAACCTGATGACAATGTCATATAATTTTACCTTTACAGGGAATGTACATCAAATCCACTTACGATGGACTGCACGTGATCACGGGGACAACGGAAAACGTAAGCTGCTTTCGATTTAGTCACATTATCCCCATATAATTTGTCTTGCTCTGTTGGTCAACACATGCTCTTTGAGAGTTAGAGGTTCTCAGCATCACCCTTTCCACAGTATTAACTAATATGAGTAGGGCAGTGGGGGGCGTTCATGAAAGGCTGTGTCAATAAACACAGCAATGGGAATATAATAATAATTCCCCATATTTTAATATATAGTTAACCCTTTGAGCACTGGAGAACAATGCTGCTCCTTCAGTCGAAGGGTTTAACAGATCCCGAATTGTTGGACTAATAAATGCTAGCATACTCTAAGGAAAATCTATTTGGGCAAAAAAAAAAAAGCTAGAAGGGGTTCAAATATTGGCGTAGAGGGGAGGGGGGAAGAGATTCTTTCAACACCAGGGCACTTAATGGTCCTGTTCCACCACTGGATGTGTAGGCATGGTGACCCATTGCCCTAGTAACATAATTAAGTGGAGGTTTTTCTGCTCCCTCACATAGCTGAGAGGTGTTCTAATCGAATTCTAGCGATGTAAAGAAGATGGAAAGACGGGGAAGTCGAATGCAGCAGATTAACATTAGGAGAGTATAAAACAATCATTTTAAAGGGACTGTATCTCCTAAACATCGCTTATACTGTGAATGTAGAGAATAAAAACATATTGAAAACGGTCTAAACATTGTGTTAGTAGAATTGCAAACAGATGCCTAAGGTAGGAGGAAAATGTTTTTTAAATGTGTCTGTGGAGTAGGAGACTTATGACATCACTGTGGCACGGTATGCAAATTACACATCTCCCATTGAAAAACAGTTCATTAGTAATGCAAGCCACAGGTGATGTCATAAGCAGAAGATTCCACAGACACATTCAAAATAGATTTTTCTCCTAATTTAGGCATTGGCTGGCAGTTTTTCTAACACAATATATAGGTTTGGGGGGGGGGGGGGGGTTTGTTAACAGTGCATAGAATCATGTTTAATTCTCTACACGCATAGTAAAAATAATGTTTAGGTGATACAGTCCCTTTAAATCAGAAAGGAGTCATTTGCTTATTTTAGCACTGACCATAGAGACATTACCGCAGGACAGCATACACAGGAAGCGCAGGAAGTCCATGTTGGATTATGATATCGGCTTCATTCAGTTGAGCGCGTCCAACCCCGGCCGATAACCGTTTCCCGGAGTGTGCTAAGGTTGAGGTTTAGCATCAATCCCTGTCCGGGATGCAGATAAAGAGATCAATGCCGCTGTCTTGTTACAAATAGCGGAACGTTTACAAGGTTCTGCCAGGCGCCTCCCGACCCAAACTGCTGTATCCGCAGACTTCCTAATGCGCGGTTCCCTAGATTTGCATTAGATTTTTTTTTTTTTTACAAGCCCCAAAGCTATTTGTCTTTCATTAAAACCTTCTGATAATAAGAAAAACAGTCTTGACAGAGCAGTTCATTATGTAGACATCATTAGACTGATTATTATTCCGTCCATAGTACTTTATGTGCAATGCTGTGTTCTCTGAAGTCTGGTCCAATTACCCCAGGGATATCTCAGGCACTAATACCAAATAGGAACTCTAGGGAAGTTTGAAAGAATTATTTGTTATGCCTCACTCTGTGTACAGAGCATCCAGCTATGGATTTCATTGCAACGCTGTGTTTTTGATTTATGCAATGCGCCCCTCCAAAAACCACGCCCGCACACCAAAAATAAGTACTTAGTTCAGGGCAACCTTCAGCACTCCAGATATGGTGGACTACATAATGCCCTTATAGACTTAATGGGGTCACAGAGTCAAGGGAAATTTAGTCCACAACATTTGGAGTGCCGAGGGTTACCTACCCCTGGCCTGGTTTCTCAGCTGCTGTAACATTAATCTCTAAACATAACATGAGTATCAGACAGACCCAAGATCCCTAGGGAAACATCTATATGTTCTAAGTGACCAGCAAATAATGGGATCTAGATCCAGGTAAATCATTCTAAGTAAATCCTTCTTAGTAAAGTCAGGGTCTTTCATTTGGGAAATGATACAATACTATTGGTTGCCAACATATACAAATTTGCCAGGACAATCCGTATTTTTTCAGTGTCCTAGCCACAAAATTCGGGTCTGGAATCTGGCATCAATGCCACCAGTGCACTGCGTCCAGAAGAGATATACAATTTAAATTCTATAAAAATCCACTTCAGATCTCAATGAGCAGAATCACAAAACACTGCTTGACCTTACTCCTCCCCATTTAGGCTCCAACCCCTCTTTATGTACCAGGACCCCAGCTTAGAAGGAGTTTAAGCATTCGTGGGATAGGCACAAGGCCATCCTAGATATAAGATAGGGAACTGGGGACTAATAAAAGTATTTAGAACATTGGGCAGACTAGATGGACCGAATGGTTCTTATCTGCCGGTGACACATTCTATGTTTCTATGATTCTAGAACGATGGGAAGTATGCAATATAGTTTCAAATACCAGCTTTAATAAAAACCCACTGTGAGTTCATTCAGGGACAACTTTGACTAAAGCAGTCCACTTAATGCACTCAAATCATGATATAAACAGACTAATGGGATGAAATAATACAGCTATCATGCTGAAAATTAAAAAAAATGGCTTTTATTATTAGAGGTATCAATTTTGGCAATTTTGTGTTCCTGGCTTATTAATGAGAGCACATTTCAGATGTGATGGAACTAAATTACATCTCATAATATTATATGCAAAAGGCACTTACAGAGTACGAGGCAACAGACAACCTGAATTATTTTCATTTTATTTATTTTTTTTAGCAATGGCTCTTAGGCCATTAATACATGGCCATTAATACACGACCATTAATACACGGCCTAAAATAATTCATTGTTTTACTGGGGTTTGTGAGTAGTTTGATTGCAACAGACTGGGGTTCAAACCAAGTACCCCATGCTTAACTAACTTCTTGTGAGTAAATAAGAGACTGTGGAGTCTTTTTATTTTTTACCAGAAGTCAGTTAAGGTGAGATGAACCTTTCTCTAAAATAACTATGCTGTTAAAGAAACAGTTACCAGTTTCCGAATTAAGTTGTCAGTGCACTCACCCATTTCCTCGATTGCACAAATCCTCTTGCAATATATATATATATATTTGCTTTAGTTTACCAAAAATGGTTTGAGCACGAAATTATGAAAGACAATTCCAAGTATTCAACCCATGCATTTGTTGGTGAAAAAAAAAAACACATGTACAACATACAGGTTAAACACTTCCAGGTGCATCAAAGTTAAATGAACTAAAAAAAAATGTTTTAAATATATCTCCTGTTTGTAATATTACCCGTTTCTATATATGCAAAAGGGAAATGTGTAACAAGTTACAAGGAGATGTTACAAGCAGAAGACACATTTAAAACATATAATTTTCTTATTTTATGCATGTACCTTTACTGGTTTAATACTTTTTTTTAATCAGTAAAGCTCTAAATGTGGAGCAGTCACCGTGGAAACGAATGCAATGTTCAGATTACTGCTCCCCTTTTAGTACTTTGTGCCAAATTTGCCTTTTATACATAACCAAACCTAAAACTGGTCTGTGCGTGTTATAGCTTTCACAGAATGGTGTAAGGCAAAGCTGAAACATGAATGGAGTAAGAAAGGCACTTAACATAATCCCTGAAACCTTTTTTGTATCGCGCACAATTTGTTTGAACTCTGTGCACTGTTAACCTATTTTTATTTTGTCACTTTTAATGTGTGCACCTTCGTGAGATGTGGGGTGGTGTATGAATTCCCTTGGCTTTTTAATTGCACGACCTAAAACTTTCCTGACAGTAACATCTTAATCGTATTATATCTCGGAGGGCTGAATCCTGACAGCTCACACGGCAAAAAAAAACAAAAAACCCTGCTCCCAAATACAACATTTCACAAAACTGAACTTTCGCACAGGAATAACACCCGGCTGCTTAAATCCAATAGCCACCCGCACGGGCCAAAATCCCATGCCAAATAAGAACACAAACGATGAACTTTGGGTAAGGGCACTGGCAACCATTGTAACCAGCATAGCAAACTTTGATGACACACCGACAGGGAAGTCTTCAGGCTTAGCAGGGAGTTCAACCAAGGATGATACATGAGTTTGCATCCTGGTGATGTCATCAACCGCAGTCAGACATAAACCGAGAGGGCTGACCTTCCGATAATACAGCAGAGCTGGTCAGGAAATGTACCTCTGTGACTACAAAAAACAAAGGGAACAAGGGGGGGGGACTACCTGCCAGGGGATCTGTACTTTGCTTGATCCACGGCAAACAAGAGGAAGAACTACAGGGTGACAAGACATTATATATATATATTATACAAACCTGGTGAGTTTGCCCAGCAGGAGAAGCTCATCATGTTTGTCCCTGCACCGTGTATGGTAAAACTGGTGAGATGAAAATGTTCGTCTCACCTCAACTCACCTTTTAGTGAATAGCCCCAATAGAGTTGACCTGTATGTCTTGTTTCTCCTTCCTCGTTTCCTAAAACACAAGTAACAATCTTATCTAGGTGTTAATGTCTCTCATCTCTTTCCAGTCTCCCGCAGACCAGTGCAAAAAAATCCACGCCGGGGATGAAGTCATTCAAGTCAACCACCAAACCGTTGTGAGTACTTCTCATGCGCTATATGATGATGGCTTAGCATGTTTGTATGTTTTTATAATGCTCTATTAGATTCTGGTGAGATGGCTCAGGGGGCTAATGCATTAGGTGTAGAATACGTTCAATGGGTAGGGTTGCTACTGACTCAGCCTTTCATCCAATTGAGTTGGACAAAGTGAGTGACATTAAGTTGGGTAATATTAACACCCCGTGCCTGCACCCCTTGGCTGTCGGGGCATCCCCATGAAAACTTATTATTACAAAACCACAAAGTGAGCACTCAACAAACATTGGGTGTTCCCCAATATCCCCAGTACACACTGCTAAAATAGGTCAGGCCTATTTTAGTGTCAAAAGTGGACCTACAAAATATTACACAGGTGGTCATAATGTTATGGCTGATCGGTGTATATACATATGTACATAATGAACACCTTGCACATTTTTTAAGTGCCCCTTACTCCTAGTGCATATGTTTGACCAATGTTAGTATATTGTGTTGTTGTTTTTTTTTGCAAAGGTGTTGTCTTGGTCTGCAAACATTCTCCAGAAATTCCCACTGATACAATTATATGTTGGAGACTGTTCACTGAAAAGGTGACCTGCAAAACATGGGCAATAACAGCCGATTTGGAAGCATAGGCAAGAGGAAGGGTTATGGGTGCTGTTTAACTACAGCCAGATAGTCTGTCTGCTGGTTGCCGCTACCATAGACTTGTATTTCGTCCAACATGTTTGATTATCCTTTATTACTATGCTAGGTTTGGACCAATATATATTTTTTTTTTTGTTGCTTTACAAAACAAACGATAATAATTTGAGCTCCTGCTGTTTTACAACTGAAATGAACGGAGAGGGATTTGCAGTAGAGACTAAACACATTTTCCTAAAATTAAAAGCCGAGTCAGCTGACCATAATGGAATTTCATCCCCTGTAGTGTTAGTAGAATTTCTAAAGCTATTTTGCTTTTCCTTCTCATACGGTTGTAGTGATCACTGTCGTTAATGGCTGACAACAGAACATTGTGACGTATGATGTTCGCAGGTTACACACCCAATATTTGGTGATACAGTCTTGGTTGGGTTTTTTTTTTAAGATGTCTAGATAGATTTATAATATCTCTTTTCTCTTTAGTGTATATTAAATGTTTGTTTGTTTTTCTGTCTCTCTGTCTGTCTGTCAAGCTATCAAGCTGCAGGGAAACCCACATATCGGGGGATTGGTTCCAAGCCCCCTGTGGATGTCCAAAACCATGTATAGTAGTGAATGTGTAGTGAGTGGTGTATCTTGGTTTTGTGCTGCCCTAGGCAGACAAAATTTGGGCACATCCCCACCCACGTTGCACACCTACGACATGCCCCATCACCTACGTTGCACACCCACGACATGCCTCATCACCCCATTATATGCACCATCGCCCACATTGCACACACATTAAATGTCCAATCACCCCATTACATGCCCCATCACCCACATTGCACACACACTAAATGCCCCATCACCCCCATTACATGTATATATATAAACGTATATATATGTATATAAATAAACAAATCCAAAAGGGAATGCACTCACCTAAACTAGCATATATTATAAGGAGTGCTTTGTATTATGTGTATATATATATATATATATATATATATATATATATATATATAATGTATTTCAGTTCTTTGGCTGCATCCTGCATTTATCACAGATGGTTAATATGTAAAACTGTTCATAGGAATCTCCAGGATTTTTTTAAAAAAAGGTTTTTTTATTTTTTGGAGAGTTTCCAAAAATGTCTAGTTATGGTTGTGTTGTCAAAATACAGAGCGTAGTGTGTCCCAGCCTGCCTCTAATATGAAAATATGGTGTATTTCCTGTAAACATGTTGTTTCGCGCTCGATGCTGGTAGCGAGCTTAATTAGCGAGTTCAACAGTAACATTTTTCCAGCAATGTGTTATTTCCAGATCTCCTAGAGCCTCATTAAACACTTCGGCAGAAAGGGCCGAGCATGCAGCTAGATTCTCCGGCATAAAAACTTGACTAATGCCAGGTCTAAAAATAGACCCGGAGACTAATTAGAAAATAATATCCCTTTAAAATCTTAATTACAGTACAGTTCAGAGACAGACGAAGATCTATCAGCAAATGTACCTGTCTATAATTCTATCTTGCAGGGTTTCTCTCCTGCCTACAGGTGGATTGACAGGCTCGGAAGCAGGTGGATTGTGGTGGTAGCTTTAGTATGGCTATTATCAGATGAATAAATAAAAAACTAAATCTTGTCATGATGGGTAGAAATAAACTTTCTGTAGGGGTTTATTCATAAAGGTTCTGGAGCAAAGTTCCAAGAGTTTCATCAGCAGGGAAATTCTGTTGGGTTGATCTTTTGCCCCAAGAATTCACCTGGTTCGATAACCCCCACTGTTTCCATTGTAAACTTTTAAACATTGAGCTTGTATCTTGATCGTTTACATCACTAGTCATTGTTCTGCCCAACTAGCTTCAAGTATCTCCTCTCTTTAAGTTTCCACCCATGTCCACCGCACTGAACACATCCAGAGGTCAAGAAAATTCCTGTTGAAATTAAAAATGCTAACACTGCCTCCTCCTATTTAAATCTGGGGCCTATTCGTGGAGAACTGAATGGACCTCCAAGGAGTCTCCAGATCTATCGTCATGGGGAGGGAAGTAACATATACTTAGGCATACGGCCCGGGGAAAGGCAAATGTCAATAAAAGGAAAACAATGTCTGTGGCAAGATCTATGAAGCTCCAGTCACAGATCATCACGTTTGTCACAAACTCCAGTCACTGTTTCACAGTGAACATATTTGATGCCTAGCCCTGCTCCAGGCTCGGAAAAAGCTATAATAATCTTGATGACGACGAAGTTGTAGAGCTATGACGAGTATGGCTGCTATGATTTATATGGATTTGACAATGCTCTGTGCCTCTAGACTACCACTCTTTCCATGTGTGATTGCACATTATCCAACCACTGTCTGAGAAACAGAACATTTTAAAAGTTCTGTATGTTCACTGTTAAAGGACATCTGTAGCAAGAAATTACCTTAAGTTTAATTAAAATATCGTATCAAGAGTAGATGATTAATAAAGAAATTCTTGAATGATAGAATACAAATTAAGTGCCTTTTTACTCCATATAGTTCTCTCAGGGGGCAGACATGTTATTTAGAATCTTGGGTCAGATCCTCACACACCTTGGTTCAGATGAACAAAGATCTGACCCATCTGACCAAAGATTCTAAACAAAATGGCTGCCTCCTGGTAGAGCTTTATGGAGTAAAGTTCAATAAGGTACTTTATTTGTATTCTTTCATTAAAGCATTTCTAAATAAAATGCCTACACTTTCAATTAAACAGAACTTCATTTTTTTTTCTACAGTTGTCCTTTAATAGATCTTTTGCTCACCCGCTGAGCATGCAAAGGACTATGGGTATAATGGGACGGGTAGTGTTCTAATGACATGATGCTGGCTAATTGAAAAAGATCTGAACACCCCAGTTACATTGGCATTGGACGACTTTCAATCTGGCTTATTTATTATCAGCTTACTGGCAGCTCCAAGGTTCAACGACACATTATCCTTGCCTGAACCGGAAAAAAAAGCAGTGGGGGGGGGGGGGGGTATGGGGGGAGGAAGAACTATTGTCCCCTTTCATGTGTACAGATGTGGCCTCTGAATGTTGCTGTGTAAGGCTTTATATTTGTAGCATGCATGTCATCACTCGCCACAAATCAATAAAGCCTTTAGAGTTCTCATCATTGCCATTAGGCGGCACAAATAAATGTTCTGCTGCAGCTGAATTGGAGGATAATCAATATTTTCTGTAATGTCATTTATATATGTAAGTCTCGCAGTGGCCCCTTTAATTTATCACTCAAGTGCTGGTGTTTATGATTCATTGGGTGGGCTCCATAATTGTACAGCGTGTCTATAATCATCGTATATTATACAGCTAGGTTTGATAATCATCTCATATTATACCGCTAGGTTTGATAATCATCTCATATCATAGCGCTAGGTCTGATAATCATCTCATATTATACCGCTAGGTTTGATAATCATCTCATATTATACCGCTAGATTTAATAATCATCTCATATCATAGCGCTAGGTCTTATAATCGTCTCATATTATACCACTAGATTTGATAATCATCTCATATCATAGCGCTAGGTCTGATAATCATCTCATATTATACCGCTAGGTTTGATAATCATCTCATATTATACCGCTAGATTTAATAATCATCTCATATCATAGCGCTAGGTCTGATAATCATCTCATATCATAGCGCTAGGTCTTATAATCGTCTCATATTATACCGCTAGGTTTGATAATCATTGCATATTAATATTATACCACTAGATTTGATAATCATCTCATATCATAGCGCTAGGTCTGATAATCATCTCATATTATACCGCTAGGTCTAATAATCATCTCATATTATACCGCTAGGTTTAATAATCATCTCATATCATAGCGCTAGGTCTTATAATCGTCTCATATTATACCACTAGATTTGATAATCATCTCATATCATAGCGCTAGGTCTGATAATCATCTCATATTATACCGCTAGGTCTGATAATCATCTCATATTATACCGCTAGGTCTGATAATCATCTCATATTTTACCACTAGGTTTGATAATCATCTCATATTATACCGCTAGGTTTGATAATCATCTCATATTTTACCACTAGGTTTGATAATCATCTCATATTATACCGCTAGGTCTTATAATCGTCTCATATTATACCACTAGGTTTGATAATCATCTCATATTATCCCGCTAGGTCTGCTAATCATCTCATTTTATACTGATAATTACTAGATACCTTATCAACAGAAGTGATATAAAACAGTAGTTGGCCCCCAGTGGAGACTACGTTTCCTATAATACATGATTTCACTGAAGGGACTGGTGAAATGGCAGCTCCCTCCCATGCTGATAGTCCTGCAGGAGAGGGAAAGGACTATGGAACACAGTTGACAGTTGACCATTAAGCCTGCCTCATATACAGGACCACTTTAAAGCTCTAGTGGGTCCCCTCTCATACCCAAAAATGTATATTAGAAAAAAAAACATTGGTGCAAAAAAATTACTTCTTCCATGGCATAAAAGTTTGCCAGTGCCACCTCTGTCCCCAGTTTATCAATGAAATATATGTCCCCAAAAAGCTTGGCAGTGTCATATATGTCCCCAAACAGCATGTCCGTGCCATATATGTCACCAAACAGCTTGCTTTTGCTATAACTGTCCACAGACAGATTGCCAGTTTCATCTCTGTCCCCAAACAGTTTGCTAGTTCCACCTTTGGCCTAGATAGCTTGCCAATTATATATTTTGCCCAAAACAGCTTCCCAGTGCCATATATGTCCACAAACAGCTTGTCAGTGCCATATCTGATAGTTTGCTAGTGCCACTCTGTCCCTAAACAGCTACCTTTTCCATAGATAGCTTGTCAGTGACATATTTGCCCCCAAACAGCTTACCAGTGCTATATTTGTCCTCAAACAGCTTGCCAGTGCATTCTCTGTCCCCCCAAAAAATCCATAGAATTCTGAGATGTGGAGAGCATACCTGGCCACGGTCCAGAAAGCTAAACCACAATGATTAGGAAATGAAAAGCAGGTTTTTGTTTCATAATGCAGAATAAGATTAACATTCAGAAGAACTTTTTCTTTCTATTCACCGATGAACACTTTATCTGAGCTCACACTTAATTCTGAAACCAGACACCTAGGAAAGATGAATGAGACGGCAATTTGCACCATACAATAGTCATACTGCATTAGCAAATATCACCGAGCTCCTAATTATTCTGTTTTCGTACAATATTATTCTTTCCGTAAGATCACACAAAATGTCGGAGAACTGTTTGTTACCCTCTTGACCCAAGTTTTATTCAAAACAAATTAAAAAAAATTAAAAAAAAGATTGAGAGGAGAGAGCTAAAAAAATATATTAAACATTTTATAAGCATTGTCCAACGAATAATGTGGAATTTACGCACTAAACACATAGAGTGGACCGTAAGTTAATTATCCCCAGGGTATGGATTATAAATACAGTTTCCAATTAATTCTGTAATTATCCTGAAGATTAATTTTCTAATTAATGCTGACCAGAAGAAGCATTGGTACAGAGAGCATAAATAATCTCTCACAAAATCCCTGGCTGAAAGACAACAGTTGGTTGCTGATTCAAGATGGCCGCTAGAGGACTTAACATGGTGTGTGCCTAGCTCTGCTCTGGTATGCAAATCAATATGGGGGGAGAGGATTTTAGACCTGTTGGTTTGTCTGAATATATCCCACTTGTTAGCATAGCAGGTGCACTGGCTTCTCCACAGGAGGACCACACCTGAGGTTCAATGTAGGATACAAAAGACGTCAAATAACTCTAACACTAACTTAACGCTAATTCTAACCATAGCTATTGGTTTTTTTTTTTAAATGTTGTAATGTAGCTTACTGCCACTAGAGGCAGCCCAGCAACTACAACAGAGCAAATAATGTGGTGAGTCAATTCTTCTGTAGCTCTTGCCACAACAAGGTAAGCCGTATTGGAAAAGAAGCTTCTTTTCTGGGTCTTCACTGTCTTATCCGAACGGCCCTTAAATTTGGGCTACTCAGAGATCATCAATGTGACCCTAAACTGGCACAAAAATAGCCAAAATTTTACGAAGATTGACATACCGAAATAGTCGACTCGGTCCTTTCCATAAACTTCTCTGGGGAGGTCATCAGCTTACTTTTGGGGCCATTTCGGAAGAACCTTGACATTACTATTTATGTTTTAAACAATATTTTCATTATTCTATATCACTATTATATTGCATTCGCAAGCTAAAAGCTGTAGAATTGAAATTCCTGGAATTCGGCTGTTGTAGTAGGGGGAATACATAGTAGGGTGAATACATAGTAGGGGGAATCCCCAGACCATTTTCAGCTAATCAAGTATGGTGGAAGATCAGCACGAAAATTGGCAGAAATGTATCATATTGAGCGATTTTTTTTCTACAATCCATTTTGGGGCAGAGCAGGGATGTCTGAGCAGACCCTCCAGAAAATAGTTTTCTGCCACTATAACATAAATTGTAAATATGGACAATTATTTTAATACAGAAGAAATGTGAAATAAATGTTAAGCATCCCAATTATTACATTTTTTTTTTAAATATGTCTGACCTAGCCCTCAGAATTTGCCTGCACTGAACTCCGTGAGTCCTTAACGAGGTTAAAAATAAAAAAAATAAAAAATCATCACAAATATGACAATTTAACACTTACAGAAGACAAGGTCAGGAATCCATTCTGTGTTCAGCTTCGCTGCTTGGAAACCAACAGAGCATCATACATGGAAAACAAACACCCAGCTTGCTTATTTATTTATTTATTTATTTATTTATTCCCCCTCTCCTTTTTATAGACCAGAACTTCATTTTCTTCCCCCTATTATTCCTGCAGCAAAACCGACCCAACTGTTGCCCAGAAAAAAAAAAAACGAAAGACTTTCATGTTTAATGCTGAACATATTTTTCCTTTTTTTATTTTTTTTTCTAGGAAAAGTCTGCCCCTGTCACAGATCAGAAATCTTCCTTCAGCTCCCTCTGTATCTGGGGAATTTGCTTTGAAGTGTGCGTTAATTATGTTCTGTCTCTAGCAAAAGCAGCTCTGGGTTACCCTGATTGCATACTGCCTGTCTTACTTGGTTGTTTACGACATTCTGTCTTCATTTATTTATTTTTTTAGCCTCTAAGGCTATATTTATCACGATTCCTGTAAAAAAAAATAATAATAATAAAAATAATATCAATAAATTCTGTTCAATGGAATTCTATTAAAGGAAGGCTCCTTCTGGAAACATATTGTTGGGATGCTCTGGCATGGCACTGACTCTCTTTACACTTGTACGTGTAATTATACTGATAGAATATTTTACTGTCAGAAACATTTTGAATCTGTAAAATAATTAGTGCGTATTAAGCTTAGTAGGGGGGGAATAACTCCATTTAAAATGTTTGGTTTAGGGAAGGATATGTTTGGAGAAATGGGGAATGGGGTTAGGTGTATGGTCACAGGGGAATGAGTCAAGCTGGCCAAACTGTGTCTTTTATATAGAGTAATGGGGGGGGGGGGGGGGGACAAAGAGCCGTGTGGATAAATATGGCCTAATGTTCCAGCGTTATAATTCAATATGCGTTAGAAATCAATTCTGGGTTTGTTGGTCAAAAAAGTTCAGTTTTCAGAAGCCCAGAGAGGTCAAGTTTTTTTAATATTTCTCTTGAAATTATTATCTTGAGAAAACAAATTATCTGGATCCAACAAGTCGTTATCTCAAGAAAACAAATAAACAACGAATCAGAAAACTATAATTAAAAAAATACATGGCCTCTCTGGGCTTCTGTATAGAACTGCTCACCAAGGTTGCAGCATAAAGTAAGTGGGTTTGGGTTACAGTTGGCCCTACCCACATTTCACCCTTTAATCCTCTGCCTTTTGACCATAATGCACCCACATTCCACCCAGGTAACCGTTGACATAATATCACACACGGCACCTTACACCTGTAGCTGTGCTCTGGCTTCTCCCATCGCAGGAGATTCATCCAGTGATCCCTGCAAGCAGCATCCTTGCTCAGCTAGGCGTGGGCATCCCAGCCACCATCCCAAGGTAGAGCAGCTCTCCCCCCCCCCCCCCCCACGTCTGGCATATGCCTCCAGCGATATCTGTCTGGGAGACCCCCCTGGACTCACCTCTAGCCTTCTCCTTTTTGGTACCTCGTTACTGGATTTTATGCTTTTTTTTTCATTGGTTTTCCAGTATGTCTCCAGTTCCTGACTGCATTTCTTGTATTGTGATCTGTTATCTTCTACCCTGCATCCTGCCTCTTTTTCCTATTGACTTTTTGAGGTCTATCCACTTTAGAAGCCTGGGTGGTGTAGGCATTGCGACAAAGACCCTTGTGGTTTCCACCTGCGGCTTAATCTTAGGGTGAGACGCCACTGGGGTGAATCGTTGAGTGGTGACCCTCGCCAGGCCATGCTCCTGGATTCCCTGCCTCCTTGGACTCTACGATATCACCATGTGCAGGACAGCCTGCACTATTTCGTTAAAAGGTCATGCATATAATGTATCAGTTGATTTCAGAAAGGCGTTGGCTTCCAGGCGCTTCCCAGGAGAACATGCCTAGTATGCTTTTGATACAGTCAGCAATGGGTTAGAATATTTATTCCCGTAATATATTTGTGTACGAAAACCAAATAACGATAAGCCGCGGGAAGGATAATATTTATTTACATTTCCGAATAAGGCTGGTAATCTGGGTAAATTGTAAATGCCTGAGAATAGATGTTAGCTCATCTTTAATTAAAAACTAGGATTTTCCTTTATTACCAATATCCTGCTATATATTCAGGAGATATACAGTGACAAATACAGTTACTACAAGATAAGACCTGCGGTTAGTTTTATTATTGTACTGCGCAATGCATACTAGAGCATTATTAAATATGATAATTCACCCCAGCTACAAAACCTGCTAATCCCCAGATATTTCGGGGCGGGGGAGAAGATTGGTTCTTATTTTGGTCTCATCTCAATTCCTTTTTCCTTACCCCTCTCTTTCTCCATGTCTTATTCCCTCTCTTTCCCTATTTACTAAAAAGTCAGTTGGCGGTTGAGTAGTAGGTGAGTTGAAGTGAGAAGCAGGTGAGTTGATGTGAGATGAATATTCCATCTCACCAATTTAGCTACACACTGTGCACTGACAAACCTGGTGAGTTTGAGTAGCAGGGGAAAACTCACTAGGTTTGCCCCTGCACTATTTGTAGTTATAATAATGAGATGAAACATCCATTTCACCTAAACTCACCTGTCTTTTTTTTAAAAAAATGAATTACGGGTCATGCTGTTGTCTCCATAGACTTAACACTGGCATCAAGGCAATTACTTACTGGGCTGCCGGTAAAATAAAGGCTGGGTGGCTAACCTATCTCCCTTCCTCACTTTGTATCTCTCTCTATTTTGCTGTCTTTCCTCCTCACCTCTGCTGCTACCTCTACACATGATAAGATTATCATAGCAATATGATGTCTGCATGAAACCAAGGGTATAAACCATAGGTTCGTTAAAGTCTATTTCTCTGAGAGCAACCCACCACTAACTGGTCCATTATTTATAAAGCTGCCGTCTTAATTGTATTATCAAACGTTCTGAAACCCCCACTATGTTTTGCCCCCGTAATCGCCCCTGTTTTTTTTTCTCCCCATTAAGTTGTTGTGTTCATGTCTGATGTGTAAAACTGAGGCTAAACTGTGCTCAGCTCAAGTGTGTGAATAGAATTTTATTTATGGTAAAATAGTCGCTAGCCAATAACGCAAGGAATAAGCCATTGTTTAAAGAGAATTAAATGAAATTAAGCAGGGTTGTATTTGTTTGGGAGCTTCTGCTGTGTCCATTCCTCATGTGGCTCCACCGTTCGGCTTTCCTGGCAGGAACATGTTCAAAGCCATCTCCTATCTACTGATTTTTTTTTTCTTATTCCTTAATTAAAAAGGGGATATTGTCACCCTACAGGGAAATGAGGAAGATATTTCAGACTTTCGTGATAGGCAGTTTAATGATGCTCTATGGACCTTCACAGACCTTACTTTGTGTGGTGATGCTTACATGTATTTATTGCGGCGTTGACCATTCCTTTATAGTGCCGATGTAACACACTGGTCTTTGGTATTCTGCAGGTTGGCTGGCAGCTGAAAAACCTTGTGAATGCTCTGCGTGAAGATCCCAGTGGAGTCATTCTGACTCTCAAGAAGAGACCTCAGAACACGTTGGCCTCTGCCCCGGCTCTTCTAAAGAATGTGAGATGGAAACCTCTTGCGCTACAGGTAATACTTGCAGCGCATACTGGACGTTCCTATAAATTATCCCCATTAGTACAGCTGTAGTAATATTAATGTTTGGACAGAGAGATAGAAAAAAAACAAACAACACAATTTGAAATAATGCTTCTGTGGCTACATGGCAATACTTAGATGCTCCAGAGCTTTGTTTTGGTAGCACCAGTAACCTTTTTACTTTTTCTTATTTGTTATATGTAGTTCCAGCACTGTGCCATATGATAGAGAGACAACGAAATATATAATATAAAGTACAAACAGATCAAGAAAGGTTTGTTTGTCAGTGTACAACAGAAGGACCCTCTTTTTGACGCTTACAACCTTTTATATCCCAGTGGAGTAATGCTAACGCTTAAGAAGATATCTTTTCCCCTTCTTTGGTGCAGAGACATCCATCGGCAGCGCAAATCAAAGTTTTTTTTTTTTTTTTCCACTTTGACTATAAAATTATAGCTCGGAAGAAAAAAAAAACAAATGTGTTATAAAAAAAAAATGTTTAACGTCACGGCCAATAATCTAAAAGTTCTTGGACCCACTTCCTTTTTCTCAAGTGCTTATTATATTTTTTAGCATTCTTTTTTTTAAGCTTCAATCGACACCTGTAATGCATATAATATTATTACTGTTATTATAACTGTTATTATGCACTGGATTACGACGTGATGACTTTAAGAACAGGATTACGGAACCATTTCTCACACCAGAAATCGGCCATTTTGTACGGTGCTTTATGGAGGTTGGTGGGCGTGGCTAGACAGCCGAGTCTCTGTAACTTATCTCTCAGATAGAGATTATCACCCAACGTTTTAACAATTGACTACAGTACAAAACCTGCCTCACTGACGGATTCTGACATTTCGAATCTTCACAAAGGCTTCAAATACAAAAGGGGGAATAAAATAGCACTAGAAGTCTGCTTCGCCATTAAATATTTACATTCCAAACCATACATGTATTTCTTTTCTTGTGACTTCTTCACAGTATGAGGCACAGGATGAATCTTTAATTCTTATAGAATCCAGAGCACTGTACGGAGTTTGGCAACCTACACGTATCAAAATAACTATATTTAGCTTGAGATTAGGAAGTTTTCTTTTTTTTTTTTTTTGGCTGCTCCAAAAAGAAACTGGGTAGGATTAACCAATGCAATAGATTTATAAATATATATATATATAAACAATTGCATGAGAGGAGTGGCTTCGATCATCGGGGCATGTATTCACCTAGAGATAATTGCTAACTTAAAATCAGACTGTGGGCTAGAAATAACAGGCCCGGCACTTTATTTAAATAGTCATTGCATTACATTGTATAACATTCCACAACATATTCCGGTATTACACAATGACAACATAACATTCCAAATAACATCAGAAAACCAACCAAGCATGCACGAGTATCCAGGTGGCTTCCGAATGACTTCCGGGTTCTGGGCATATACCAATGCCCCACCATATCCTGAGGTTCGAGGTACCACTTTCTCCTTGAACCTCCCACCAGTGTCTTGATTGACTCCCCCCATTCTGTTCCTCCATTAACCCTCCTGGATACTCGGCAAGGTTCCGACCGATGCTGTGTATTTTGTGAATAGACCCAAATGAGTCTTATCGTTTATTGACATAATGATGTTCTGAGTGCTTTTCTGTATCCCATTCTTCTTCTTCTCTACAGCCTGTAATTCCAACCAGCCCAACAAGCGGAAACACAACACCTACTGGGACAATCGGCATGACAAGCAAGGTCGATGGCACAGGTCTCCACGACGTCTTTATTCTATCTCCGGTCTCAGGACTCTATGGCCCGAGGTACATATCTGGCAGTGGTCTGCAAGGTTCAGGGTGGGCAATATTAAATGGAAAAAAATGTATCTGTTGTACAAGGTTGTAAGGGGGTCCCAATATCCCCCAGGTACATGGGGTAGAGCCTATCACATTCAGGCTCATGGATATCTGGCATATGTGATGACATCAATCTTTCTTCAATAGTGCTGAACGGAAGAGGAGAAACGGCGTGTTCCAAAATATACACAATATTTTATTAAAAAATACAATAGATCTGCTTACATGAGAAACTTCAGAATTAAGCCCCATGCTTCTGCCTGCTGACAAAAAAAATGCAAGTATTACAGGGGGAGCCATGTCTCCAGGCGTTTTGAGACTTTACACTTCCGTGTACGGGGCTCCTCACTCCCTGCATAGTACGTCTATGTGTTTTTTGCTCTGGGCTTTATCAAGGATGTACAGTGCGAAACTCATAGAGATACCATGAAGAGAGGGAGGAGCCACCTACACAGAAGTGTAAAGACTCATGGGGGGCCTTTTGATGAATCACAGAGCGAAACGCGTGGACGTACCATGCAGAGAAGGAGGATCCGTAACAGCTAACCTTGGCACTGCAGATGTATGGGGTTAAGCCATCACTGCTTCCAAAAAAATCCTGCCGTTCTTTGTGAATACAGTATATCTGTCAAGTTTTGAGATATATATATATTTTCCTTGCAGGGATGAAATTGGGATTGTGTCGTGCGATGACATCAATAAATATGGAGTTGGCAAGTCAGGAATGAAAGGCTCCGAATCCCCCAGCTATTTCTTAGAGCACGAGAGTGGCAAATATTACACTTTAATTGAAGGTGAGGGACACCAAGTTGGCTCAGAATATGAAAGAGGTAGATCTACAGGGGTGCGAAGAAGAGAAAAGACACCAACACACGGTACGAGCCCTTCCCTTACCGGTACGAGCCCTCCCCTTACACTGTCCTTATTGACTCAACTACACTAACACGTATTATCTACACATTCCAAATTATACGTACTTTGAGTGGCTGAAGGCACAAAGCAAGTGCAGTTTGTCTAACAAAAACAATTGATTATTAAATACCTTCACGTAACCTTTATATCTACCTATTTGTCAAGTATTGTTCATATATGCATGCATAGAAAAAATATAAGTGAGTAGAAAGAGAGTATTGCAAGGAATTTCACTTTGGGTCAATGAAGCCAAGTTGGAAAAATTCTCCAGTGCGGCTGCATAGGAGAATTTTTCCAACTCGGCTACTTTGGTCTTAAGCGTGAAATTCCTGTCTCAGTTCCTTGCAATTCTCTCTTTATTGACCAGACCCTATGGACTTTTATTACAGCCCTACTGTAAAGAAGCAATTTTTTTTTTTTTTTTTTAGCAATGTGGATGTCATAATTCATAAATATTCATGAAAAAAGTATCACTCATGATGATCTATTCACTAAAAGGTGAGTTGCTGGTGAGTTGAGATGAGAAGAGGTGAGGTGTACATGTCACCAGTTTAACTATACATTGCGGAGTGACAATCCGGGAGAGGGGGAAACTCACTAGGCTTGTCCCTGGACAATGTATAGCTAAACTGGTGAGATAAAATGTGCATCTCCCCTGAACTCACCTGCAACTCACCTTTTAGTGAATAGCCCCTATAGACTTGTGTGTAGATGCTCTTAATTCTTCTAGTCTTGCTAAACAAACAAAAAACAGCAAAGACCTTATTTTATGGCTTTCTTCCTGAATGGGGTTTTTTAAAAAGGGTTAATCTTTTTTTTTACTCATTACTTATATCATCAAAGAGATCTTGGTGGTACGACTGTTGCTTAAAGCCAGTAGTCAGACAAAGACTAGAATGGCTTTTACTGGAAAATTAAGAGATTACAAAAAAGAGGTGATGAAAATCACATTCATGAAGTTCTAATATTTTTAATTTTGACATCAATATTGCTGGAAAAACTATTTTGAGTTGAATAAGATACTGATAATAATAATAATAATAATAATGGTAATGTCCCTTTATTAAAATATTAATTGTGGGCCAGACAAAAGGTGGGAAAGTGGGTGTGGCCTGCTCAAATGGGTGGGATGTGGATAAAGATGGGTGGAGCTGGGGATGCAAGTAGTTGGAGCTAGCTTTAAAGCACTCGCTAATTGGAAATCACTTTATGATACAGCCACTGTTCTCCCATGAAACCTTTTACAAAATGGCACTCTAGGAAAGTTGGCCAAGTGTACATTTTTCACATTATTTGTAGCATCTCATGTACATACCTGGGGACATTGGTGGCTCAGAGTCCTCCTCTTCTCTTTCTTGGTGGTTGGCCTCAAAAAGTAGAAAAGGTGGGTGTTATCAGATTTAAATGTCACTAACCCCCTCCAAATAGAGGGAGGGCTTTACCTGGGGGCTTAGCTCTGAGTCAGCAGTGAGACCAGGGAAGTTATTAGTTATGCTACTGTTTTATCTACATGTTAACGTGGTTTCGTAAGACCGGGAACGGGGGACTAATAAAAGTACTCAAAAAAAAAATTGGGCAGACTAGATGGACCGAATGGTTCTTATCTGCCGACACATTCTATGTTTCTATGTTTCTATGTTTCATTCCCCCAACCCAAGAAAGAGAAGGTATTTGTGCATGTTTTTGTAAAGGATAACTGTGCCAAAAAATTTACGTATGCTTCACTGAAAGATCGTGTTAACTCTAGATGGTTTATATATAAATTCTTTAATGAAAGAATAGACACAAAGCACCTTTTGTTGTATATGGATCTATCAGGGGCAGCCATGTTGTTTAGAATCTTAGGTCAGGGAGGTCAGATTTTCCTCCCTTCACCTGATCCATGATTCTTGGCAACAAAGAGGGCTCAGTAAGGTACTTTATTTATACTGTTACAGTAACGAATGCCTTTCAAGCTATTACTATACTTTCACTAATGCCTAATGCATATTCTTCACCACAGCGGGTATTCTTCCATTCGGTTCTATTACTGCTTTTGTTGGCTGCAATAAAAGTTAGGTTCATTTTGGACGGTATCCAGGGCATTGTTTTTCCTTTGCCCATTTTTTTTTTTTTTGCATAGATACCGAAAGTCATTGGATATCTCGGAGTATAAACCGAGGGGTCCAGTTTCCCGGGGCTGAAAGTCCGATATTAATAAAAAAATGTATCAAAAACCGGGAAAAACTCAGAGGATTACAAACACAGATGGACCGCTCAAGCTACCGACGCCAATGAAATAACAATGACAAATATCAATTATGCGACAAACCCCACCGAATGCTGGATGCGAAACAGGCGGCTGCCATAATGTGAATGGAAGCCAAGGCCTGAACTTTACAGGAAGCCTTTGGAGAGTTCTAGTTCTGGAACAAGACACAATACATTATTGGAATCATTAAGTGCATAAATCTGACGATATTAGGCAAGACATACATTCAGAGCAGCATGCAGCTGTTTAACCTCATTGCCCTTGCTGGAAGGAAGACAACTGAATTAATCATGTTAAGTTTTGTGCGGATTTAACTTCAGACAGAGGATGGGCGATATCTAGTCCTAGTGCTGGAGAGCAAAACTCATAACCAGCATCTGAACCGGGAGATATACCAACAGCGGACTGAACGTAAAACAGTGTAAGAGCCAGAAATAGGTAACTGGCGTCTCAGACAAAGACCAATGGGGAATTATCTATGGATATTAATTGTTGTGGAATTGTTATTATTTCTAAAAGTCAATAGTACGAAAAGCGAGCCAATTGCTGATTGCTCCACTTTTATGGATTTTGTTCCATGCATGTTTGATGCAAATATTACAATGGGTTTTTAGTTCTATGTGTTGTCTGCCTGTTTAACACCTTGTGTTCAAGTTTGAAACGTCGTTTGCATATTACACCACAAGATGATGTCATAATCAAGTGACAGCGATTAAAAAAAAAAAAAAAAACACTTGAACATGCTTCCCTCCAGATCAAGGCTTAAAATCTGTGCCTGCTAGATTGGCGTTATGGAGCGCAGTTGTACAATGAGACCTTTCTCCGTTCTCTGTTCTGAGACACGTTATTCAAGGACTGATCTCCGAAAGGCCAGATACGGGATTTACTAACCTTATCTAATCTTTACCTAACAGATGTCCCCTCTGTTACAGCTTTCCACATTCAGCGTATGACATAATGGGATGTTGGTCTCTCTCCAGGTGACCTGAGGCCAGTCTCCATGCCTACGGAGTACAACTGGATTGGGGAAACCAAGGAACCGAATATGTACAAAAGAGGCAGCAGAGGTGAGTACAGTGACCGCACATCCATTGGAATAACTGTCTGCTTTACTGGAAGGGTTATAACCCTATTTACGGGGGACAATATATCATACCAGCCCCCTAATTAGTGAAGATCCGGTGTAAATGAGTCAAAGGGACCCTGTCCCCTAAACATTGCCTCTCATCTGTGAGTACTGAGAATAAACACAAGCGTCTAGGACAGTTCAGCCCGGCTGATTCACCGCTGACAGTCCAGCGCGGCAGTTTGAAAGCTGAACTGTCAGCGGTGAAGATGAATGGGGCCGCTTCATCGCGGCAATGTAAGGGCTGACAGTTCAGCGCTGAACTGTCAGGGCTTTCAAACCTACACCCTCAAATAAATTAACCCCCCCTAATAAATGAAACCCCCCAAAAATGACCCTAATACTAAAGTGAACACCGAACCCAATACTAAAATTAACCCCCGAACTCTAATACTAAAATTAACCCCCGAACCCTAATACTAAAATTAACCCCCGAACCATAATACCAAAATACACTACCGAACTCTAATACTAAAATTAATCCCAGAACCCTAATACTAAAATTAACCCCGAACTCTAATACTAACATTAACTCCCTAACTCTAATACTAAAATTAACCCCCGAGTCATAATACTAAAATACACCCCCGAACTCTAATACTAAAATTAACCCCAGAACCCTAAAACTAACATTAACCTCCTAACCCTAATACTAAAATTAACCCCTGAACACTAATACTAAAATTAACCCTTATACTAATGCTACCCCCCAATACTCACCTGTAGCAATGAAATGTCCTGCGCGATGAACTGGCCATCGCACGAGAGGGGGCGAGGGGGCGGTGAAGCGGCTGCGTTAATGCAGCAACAATGAACTGTCCCATCCCCTAAAAACAATTCTCCACATACTGTGCTCGCAGAATAAGTAAATGAACTACCTTTAATGGGAAATGTGTTATTTACAAACCAAAACAGACGATGTTATAAAATGGAGACCCCCATGAGCCCCCATGAGCCATTTCAAACAAATGTTTCCATTGGATTATTAATTTGCTTGCAGTACAGCTGACACAGCGCAGAGATCTTTTGTGCATTGTTACAATCTATTTTCACAGTTTGAAAACTGCCCCTTTAATGTGTTTTGTGTACCCTGCAAGCACTCCGTGACTTTAGTATGGTATCAGCCTCCTCATGCTACAGGAGTTATTGGCTGACCCTGCTATGAGCTCATGGGTGTAGAATTAAAATCAGGTGAGATACCGGAGTATAAAAAGGATAATGTTATACTGTGAGGCCTCATTTTCAGCCTCTTTAGTAAAGTGGTCCTAGAGACAGTAACTGCACTAGAGTGTGGCAGGGGGGTCTAATCACTAAAAAGTGAGTTGCAGGTGAGATAATGTGAGAAGAGGTGAGTTGAGATGAACATTTGAACTATACATTGTGCAGGGACAAACCTGGTGAGTTTCTCCAGCTAAGCAAACTTCCCAGGAATTACCCCTGTACAATGTATAGCTAAATATTCATCTCATCTCACCTGCAACTCACCTTTTAGTGAATAGCCCCAATAGAGACTGTCATAAATCTTGTGGAAAAATGTTACTCTGTGTTTCACCTACATATGATAAGTGTGAAAATATTTGGTTAAAAAGCTTTGCTTGTGTCGTACTCTGACACTTCCTGCCACATACAATGCCACTTCCTTTACAAGGCTACCTTTTTTTTTTATAATTTTTGTTCTAAAACCTACTGCTGTTGACTTGGTAGATAAGGACTTGGAGTGGGGAAGGAGGACAGAGAAGGACTTGCAAGGAAGACACTTAGACCCGACTACCCCCCTTTACTGGTAACCTCTCTAACCTTTACTCAGTAGACCAGGGCATCATGGGAAACTGGCAAGAAATAAATGTGGTCAGTGATGGATAATCTTTGGCACCAGTAATGCTCAGTCATACCTCCCAAGTGTCATCTATTTAGGAGACCCAGGCCTTATTTTTGACGCAAACCCTCTGTCCCCCTTTTCCATCCTGATTTCCGTCCTTTTTTTAAAAAAGCACAGAATTTTTGACGTGCATCAAAGCCTCACAGAGCTCCACAGCAGCTAACCTCACTATACAGAGTGTTTGAACTGCAGGAAAAGAGTTAACATATTAGTTTTTGCAAAAAAACTTTAGTGTTTTCTTGAGAAAGTCATAGGTCCGCGTTTCGGGTCTCAATCGGATCCCCAGAGCGACCCAAGTAACCCTCAGCATCGGGCTACTCAGAGACCACCCAAGTGATCTCGAATCGACATGAAGGAGAGCTCACAGGACATTGTTAGTAGCTGTGTTTTTTCTGTTTACTGAGGCTGGTTTCCTCTTACCTTGTCACCTTTATATCCTGTGCTCTGCCCTTCCCCCATCCGACAACTGACTCTGAGAACTCCCTCCTGCGCTACCTGAGTGATGACAAAATCCTCGTGATCCAAGAGGAGCCGGTGACCCAGAAGGACAACAAGAGAGACACCGGGCGGCGGTCTAGGAAAAAAAACAAAAATCCCGGCAGCCCAAGTTACCCCATCAGCCCATCAATGTTAACATCCAACGCTCGCCTCGATCCTACTCAACAAGATGCCTTGACATTTTCACTAGCTGACAACAACACCGTCCCACTGTATCATGTAAGTACAACGTTACATGTTATATGTTTATCTACTACATATGTACAGGCAGATGTTACAACGTTACATGTTATATGTTTCTCTACTACATAAGTGCAGGCAGATGTTACAAAGTTACATGTAATATGTTTATCTACTACATATTTACAGGCAGATGTTACAAAGTTACATGTTAAATGTTTATCTATTACATATTTCCAGGCAGATATTACAAAGTCATATGTTATATGTTTATCTACTACATATGTACAGGCAGATGTTACAAAGTTACATGTTACATGTTTATCTACTACATATGTACAGGCAGATGTTAAAAAGTTGCATGTTATATGTTTCTCAACTTCATATGTACAGGCAGATGTTACAAAGTTACATGTTATGTGTTTCTCTACTACATATGTACAGGCAGATGTTACAAAGTTACATGTTTCTTGACTTCATATGTACAGGCTTATGTTACAAAGTTACATGTGTGGTGTGTCATACCACAACATGTTATATGTTTCTGTACTACATATGTACAGGCAGATGTTACAAAGTTACATGTTATATGTTTCTCTACCACATGCATACAGGCAGATGTTACAACGTTACATGTTAAATGTTTCTCGACTTCATATGTACAGGCAAATGATATGGAGTCATATGTTATATGTTTCCTACTACATACGTACATGCAGATGTTACCACGTTACATGTTAAATGTTTCTCGACTTCATATGTACAGGCAGATGATATGGAGTCATATGTTATATGTTTCCTACTACATACGTACAGGCAGATGTTATAAAGTCACATGTTATATGTTTCTCTATTACATATGTACAGGCAGATGTTATAATATATGTGCCTTTCCCCTATCAGTTGCTACATTTCATGCATACTGCAGCATCATTAACCCAATAACACTGATTTCCAATTAGCGAGTGCAATATATCACCTTTCTCTTTACTCTGGTGTGGTTAATCGGCTTTCAATCTCACATCCTGTGTTATTTACCTTTATTCCTATTTCTTATGTAATCTCCTGCTAGAAGTAGTGTTCAGAATGCAGACTGAGGTGTCAGTTCTTCAAAGCATCTGTTATTTCTTTGTGTGATACATAAGTCAGACTGAATTTATTCAAGGGAGCTTAATCATGATGTTTGGGAAAAAGCAGAACAAGGTTAGGAGATTTGTTGTTTATTGATATATGTTGAGCGTTTGTGCGTAGTATACTTCTTATAAGAGGCTGTATCGGTGTCTCAATGTTCTAAATTAGAACGCTATGCAGCCAATAGGGGATAAGCAGGGAGGATATTCCATTTACTATTGGTCACGCTCATTTAGTTCCAATTCCAATTGTCCCTGATGGTCTTATAAACTCCCCACCCTTACAACAATTCATAGTGTCACTGTCAATAGGCCATAGATGGAAAACTTGCAATAAAGAGAGTGCAGAGAGGGAATTTCTGAAGATTGGTTCTAGAGCTTACTAAACTCATGTGGCATGTGCAGAGAGGATTTTTTTCTTTCACATATGTGTTTTATTAACCCCTTTGTGACCTTATGACGAGTTAGCACGCCATAAGAGCTGCATCTTTAGGGACCCTATGACGAGTTAACTCGTCACGCAGTCTAGCCAGCGCTGCGCTCCTTTCCAGTCTGAAAAAGGTCCAGGACTATGCCTCGTACCTGAGGCAGTTTTTAACTGTGATTAGTTTCCTTCTTACTTTATGGCCCTCTTTTTTTTTTTTTTTACAGACTTTTTTATTTTTGCATTTCTAAAGTTTTTTTAATAAATACATTTTATTGTAATATATTAATTTAATTACAGTTAACCACTGCATGCCCGTTCTGTGATTGTTATGGCTCTGACATCGCACTGGTCAGAGTTTATTTGGGGGGGGGGGTTGTTGGGGGGTTTGGGAACCTACATTTTTATTTTTTATTAGTTAGTTAATTAGTTGGGATAAGTGGGTTAGTGTTGTACTAGTTATGTAGATTATTATTGGGAAAATAATGGGGGGGGGGGATTTTCCCCTTTTATATGTATTTTTTAATACTAAATTCTAGATTATTTGTATGTATAGGGTATCAAAAGAAAGTTCTAACTGTCCTTTAAAAAAAACAGCATATAACTTGTATGGGTGCGTTAAATGACAGAGAGGAAAATTACGTTTCATCAAAGGCATATTAAAAATTGAAAAATCGCTCTGGTCCTTGGCCCAGAAACCCCCTGGTCCTGAAGAGGTTAACCACACAGACCAGAGTAACATGTCACAGAGGGCCAGAGAATATTACACGATTTTAGAGTTTTTCAAATCCCAGTTTTAAAAAGGCAGGTTTTAATAAAGAAATGGATAAATAAACTGGTTGGTGGTTTGTGTTCACACATCTTCCTTTTTGCCAGAAATGTGTTATTGTCTCAGCGCATACTGAGAAGGTGTGATATTTATTGCAATACGTGGTTTGCATGTGCCGTGGTGAGCGTGTTTTTTGATGGCCTACCGGATAGATTTATCAGTAATAATACAGGCCCAGACTTCATCAGGCCCCACAATGCCTATCAGGTGATATGTATTTGTTTAATTGCACCTTGCACTGTGTATATCGTTTCTGTTGAAGGGTTGATTGGGTGTAAGTAGTGCATGAAGGGAAATCTGACTCGGACAAGGAGCTTCTCAATGCAATTCTTCAAAATCTCTTTATTAGCAAATCTTTTTGGTACTTTAATGCTGCCATGGAGGGTCTGAGACGGTAGGGTCTACTCAGTGAAGAGAGAATTGAGGGGAATTTAAATCCAAAGCCGCCGACTTGGACATATCCCCCCATTCAGCTTCACTGGAGAATTTTTCCTCCCTGCAAGTCTGTCTTTATTGAGTAGAACCTTATGTCCAATGGGGCTAAATAAAAATGTCGTAAAGTAACTTGCAGGATAACACACAAGTAGCCAAGCAGGCTGTCTCCTCCTGGCCTCTGCAATCTTTCGAATGTTTAGAATCTGGCATCTCGATGAGATGGAACTAACTATGGAAAGTATTTCTGAATAAACATCTAAAAATGTAAAAGGGTGGCATCTTCATAGTTGCCAACATCGGCCATGTTTCCAGGGACACATATTTGTTCCACATGCTGCAGAAAGAGCATGCAAAGTGCAGCCCGGCAGTATGTAGGATGGATATAAGCGCAGACACAATCCAATTAATTAATCATGGCAGGTCCTGTGAGATCTCCACCTTGATTCATTAATTGGATTGTGTCTGTGCGTATATCCTTCCTACATACTGCCAGGTTGCACTTTGCATGCTCCGTCTGCAGCATGTGGAACAAATATGTGTCCCTGGAAACATGGCCGATGTTGGCAACTATGCATCTTTATGTCTCCAATCTATAACCATCACCACATAGCACTACATGCAAATGAATGCTTCTCCCCTGTTCATTTGCATATGGTGCCAGAAGGTGATGTCATAAGTAGGTGACTAATTTGTGTATTTGCTTGCAGGTTTGCTCACACAGGGAATCTATCTTCCTTTATTTTGCACAGTCCCTGTGATAATAGCGTATATGTGATATGGTCCCTATACGTCTACATATAGTCAGCGGTGCCTGGTCTGATCACATTACCCCACACATTACCCCATAGTCCGAGCAGAATGACTGACACTTTGAGGACCACTTCTTATAATACTTGTTTTTATGATTGTTGTGTATGTTTTTACAACAGCGCTCCCTGGGATAAGGATAATAACATAGTTACACTGAAAATACAATGGTGGCTCTACTCAATAAAGAGAGAAGTGCAGGGAATTGAGATGGGAATTTCAAACATTAGGCCAAAGTAGCCGAGTTGGAAATATTCTCCAATGCAACTGAAAGAGCGAATTTTTCCAACCCAGACACTTTGGCCTTAAGTTTGAAATTCCCGTCTTAATTCCCTCCAATTCTCTCTTTTTATTGACTCTTAGATTTTTTTTTTTAAGTGTTTGAGTTTATAAGATGCCCAGACATCCAGAATACCCCCCCCCCCCCCCCCCCCCACCCCCACCCTGCTATTACTTCACCACAAACAGACTCCTGCCTGGGGGGTTTCTACAGGGAAAAAATCTGACACAAACATTTGACTTCAGAACACTAGTAATATTGAGCATTATGTATGTACAGTGATTGTCTCACAAATATCACAACACGTATCTCAAGACTCTCTAGCTAGTTTAGTATTTGGGGTTGTGTTTTTCTTTTATTTATTCTACCTCTGCCTTCCTTCCTTCTTCCTTCTTTATTTCTTTCATTTCTTCCTCATTTCTATTTCTTCTTTTCCTTCCTGTCCTCTTTCCTTTATTCTTACCTCTCTTCTATGTTCTTCTTTTCTTTCCTTCTTTCTTTCTTTCCTTCCTTTCTTATATACTTCATTCCTTTTTCCATTCCTTCCTTCTTTCGTTTTTTTTCGTATCTTTGTTTCCCTTTTCTCTTCCTTGCTGCCATTCCTTTCTTCTTTGCTTCCTTCTTCCCTTCCTTCTTCCCTATGTTCTTCCTTCCTTTTTCCTTTCTTACGTTTTACATACCTTCCTTCCTTCCTTTTTTCATTCCCTTTTCCTTTCTTCATTCCTCTCCTTCATTCCTTAATTCACTCATAATTCCTTGTATCATTCCTTTCTTTCCTTCTTCCCTTCCTTGTTTCCTTTCTACTTTCCTTCCTTCTGTTGTTCCTTATGTTCGTCCTTCCTTTTTCCTTTCTTATTTTTTCCTTCCGTCATTCTTCTCCTTCGTTCCTTAAGACACTCATTATTTCTCCTCCTCCTATCCTTATATTTTTGTCCTCTTTTTACCCGTCTTTCTATGACTCTTTATTGCTCTACTTATGTATTAAATAAGGACTACAAGTAAAACAGCTATAATACAGGTCAGTGCCTAACCAGGAGCAACAAGCATCCCATCTCTGCCATAAAGTGCCACCTTCACACGCCGACAGTTTTATCAGTACGAACCAGACCACATATGACACCTTACACCACTAACAAACATGTATACGTATAACATCCAAACAAGGTCGTACGCCCTGTGTCAGACCAGGGAAACCTGTCACTTTACAAGCAGTTTGCAGACACACTAGTTGTTAAGTTACAGTGACAGGAACTCTGTGAGATGAAATTCATATTAATCTTTATAATAGTGAAGAAGCCATTGCACACTTTCTAAACAAGCCACTGTCAGTCACGGGGAAATCACTGTCTCTGGATGAAAACGTGGAGGATTTCGTTTTTTTGCAGGGATGTACTTAGCTTGCCGAGTCTCTTTTATTTCTGGCGCCTTTGACACCTCACGGGTCCTCACAGTAGAAAAATGAGTGTTTTTCTCCCGGCCTGGTGCGAGGTAGCCAAGATCAAACATCAGTTAATGTACAGCAGGTAGAGGACGGATCCTGCTGAGCATCGGTGGAATAGGAGAGAGCTGTGTCATCTTCTCTCGCTAAACACCGATTATCTGCTACTTTACCAAATGCACAAGAACTGTGTTTTCGGAAAATAAACAAAATGAGTGTTATTTATTCTCTACGCTTTTCTTTTATTTATTTTTTTATATAATGTGCCATGCTTTTTTACAAAGGAAGCTGAATACTGCTACCTGATGTAACTGCACAGGGCCAATACACACAATGATTTGAGACCAATCGCGTATAACAAATTGGCCTGAGGTCATTGTTAAATCTATGAAAGGCTGGTATATTTTTTATTTTTTGGGGGGGAGAAAAGGCGCCTATTTTTTTATAACTTCAGACATTTTGCAGTGCGGGAGTGAGACACAATTTTTTTTTTTTTTTTTTTACATTGGTTGCGGCTGAGTGCCGTCAGACCCCTGAATAAAAACAGAGCAGTTATATAAATAAATACTTGTACCAGGTAGCCTAGATTCAATCTCTCGGTCATACGACCTTGTGTGAAGTCACGTAGCCACTCCCCTTTTTTTGCTCCGCCCCATTTACATCCCCGGATGTTGACTGGTAGTAGTTGTAGTAGTAGGAAACTGATAAAAACATAATAGATCCATTCTCCTCTAATTGTCCTCATTGCACTATTTTACTCAAAAGGAATACTCTTCGACAAAACACCTGAAACTAGTGGAAACTTTGCACTTTTATTTATGGCAAAGTATTTATATTGACAAGTATTTTTTTTGTAAATGCATACAGTCCCAATTCAAAGTGTAGGTACATGATTACATTAAAATGGGTAATAATGTCATCCTGGACGTACATCAAAACCAGATAATGTTTATCCTGAGCAAGAGGACATCAAGCCTGAAGCCCTAGTCAGTTAAAGGTCTGAAATATGTATGAGAAGACATGGCCGAAACTTTATCAAAATGCATCTTCCAAATGTTAATGCATATTAAAGAACATTTAATGTACTGTAAAATGCCTGTTTTGCATTTTGCAATGTTTAAAATATAACACACTTACAACTTGATGTATATTGCACACAATGTATTCTATTCCAGCAGGAAGTGACTAAATAAAACAAAACGTTATATCCTCAGTGTCTATATAATCAGTGGTGCCGCACCTGCAGTAAACATGCAGAGTATTCACTGGGGGAGGGCTTGAATCAAATAATAAATATGTTTATGTAGAATGCCTGTATCAAATCACTCTGGGAAAAAAAACTGTGCACTATACAAGCAGCAAGCTTCATCTTGCACCAAAGTGAGCTCCCTTTAAGGCAAAAGATGGCTACTTTGAAGAATTCAAGTTTTATGGACACATGTCTTTTGTTCTCCGATATTGTTTTGGTAATACTTGTGTTTTGGTGAAGGGGATCATTCGTTTAAAAGTAAATTGAAAGCTGAACTGCAAAAATACAGCCTTAATCACTGAGCTGAAAAGATAGGCAAGTTAGACAATTATAGCAGCTCGGCTATTTTGACTTTTGCAGTTCACTTGTCAGTTCACTTTTAGCGAATAAACCCCATGTATTTCAAGGGCATTATAAAGTATCAAACATTGGCAATTATAGGTTGCAGCGTAATCAAAAAAATGAATTATTACATCTCCGTATTAATAACCAAAATGTTCTTTTTTTTTGTATATTTACTCTTTTAGTCACAGAATGGTGTTACCTATTTAGCATTGTGAGTACATGAAGTGGTTTATCTCAAATACTCCCACTTTCTCACAACTTCTAATCTTCTGTCTTGTAGACAAGGTTGCCACCTTTTCTGTAAAAAATACCCCAACTCATGCTATGGCCTCCATAGATCTAACATTGGCCTCAAGCTAAAAAATGTTACCAGCCTACCGGTACAGTACCGGCTGGGTGGTAACTCTACTTGTAGGACACTAGGTGTAGGATGTAGGATCACATCTTTAAAAGCTTTTATTTGTTTTTCTAGATTTCTTTTGTGCATGCTATCATATTAACCCACCAATCACAGACACACAGAGTCTAATCTGTTATTACATTAAATTAACATTGATTTATATAGCGCCAACAATTTACGTAGCGCTAGGTACATAACATAGAAGGGAACTACATACTAAGTTAGACAAACTGGAACAGACTGGTACATGAGGTAGAGAGCCCTGCTCGCAAGCTTAAAATCTAGAGGGAATGGGGTACTTGAGACACATAAGGGATTGAAGAGGCAAGAGGGATCAAAGTTGTAGTAACTGTAGTGTGGATGGATGACACTAGGTGGAATAAGCCAAAGATGAATTGTGCGTGTTCCAGCTAGGTGGGATCAGCTAGAGGTAAAGTGGCCGGTATTCTAGTGGGTTGGGTAGTAAGCCTCTCTAAAGAGATGAGTTTTGAGGGACTTTTTAATGTTTGAAAAGGAGGAAGAGAGCTGGATGCTCTGCGGAATGGAGTTCCAGAGAGAGGGGGCAGCTCGGGCGAAATCTTGGAGACGCCAGTGAGAAGTGGTGATGAGGTCGGAGGAGATTTTTAGTCCCATTGAGGAACGCAAAGGTGTTACAATACATTTGTTTTGTTTTTTTTATCAGTTGAATGACTCCCGCTTACTGCAAGAAGCTCAGACCCATAACCAGTGGCAATAATTGATGTAAGATGGCTTCACTAGACCGGGGGAGCTCACAAATCACCATTACAGTTACTTTATTCATCTCCAACTTTTTATTTCTTCTGTGAGCGGCATTGACCTGCATTTTTTATTTTTGTAGAGAGGCCACATTTCACGCATTCACTGGATAAGACTCCGCTGATAATAATAAGTCTCTCAGGTGGAAACGTTGTAAATATAATGGATTCAGCCGCAGAGTCGTCATTCTGTTTTGGCCAGAAGGGGAAATCACCTTATCCTGGAGCTATGCAGACTGTGTGAAAGCAATGGGAGCTTAGTTTTTGATCAGGCAGCTGTGTAGACCACCAGCTTGGCCATGGTGTCTCATCTATGTTAAGTCTTGTGCTGCCACCAGGTCCGTAGAGGCTTGTACTTCCTTCTTCCTTTCTATAGTGTCTTGTACTTCATTATTATTCCCTATTGTGCATTCTTCCTAACTAATGTGTCTTGTACTGCCTATTGCCTTTCTACAATGTCTTCTACTGCCTTCTTCGTTTCTATGGTGTCTTCTACTGCCTTCTTCCGTTTCATAGTGTCTTGTACTGTCTTCTTACTTTCTATAGTGTCTTGAACTGCCTTCTTCCTTTCTGTTTTGACTTGTGCTGTCTTCTTCCTTTCTGTAGTGTCTTGTACTTCCTTCTTCCTTTCTATATTGTCTTTTACTGCCTACTTCCGTTCTATAGTGTCTTGTACTGCCTTCTTCGTTTCTATGTTGTCTTGTACTGACTTCTTCCTTGATATAGTGTATTGTACTGCCTTCTTCCTTTCTATAGTGCCTTGTACTGCCTTTTTCCTTTCTATAGTTTATTGTACTGCCTTCTTCCTTTCTATAGTTTATTGTACTGCCTTCTTCCTTTCTATAGTGTATTGTACTGCCGTCTTCCTTTCTGTAGTGCCTTGTACTCCCTTCTTCCTTTCTGTAGTGTCTTGTACTGCCTTCTTCCTTTCTGTAGTGCATTGTACTGCCTTCTTCCTTTCTGTAGTGTCTTGTAATGACTTCTTCCTTTCTATATTGTCTTGTACCGCCTTCTTCCTTTCTATATTGTCTTGTACTGCCTTCTTCCTTTCCATATTGTCTTGTACTGCCTTCTTCCTTTCCATATTGTCTTGTACTGCCTTCTTCCTTTCTATATTGTCTTGTACTGCCTTCTTCCTTTCTGTAGTGTCTTGTACTGCCTTCTTCCTTTCTGTAGTGCATTGCACTGCCTTCTTCCTTTCTATATTGTCTTGTACTGCCTTCTTCCTTTCTGTAGTGTCTTGTACTGCCTTCTTCCTTTCTGCAGTGCCTTTCACTGCCTTCTTCCTTTCTATAGTTTATTGTACTGCCTTCTTCCTTTCTATAGTTTATTGTACTGCCTTCTTCCTTTCTATAGTTTATTGTACTGCCTTCTTCCTTTCTATAGTGTATTGTACTGCCTTCTTCCTTTCTATAGTTTATTGTACTGCCTTCTTCCTTTCTATAGTGTATTGTACTGCCTTCTTCCTTTCTATAGTGTATTGTACTGCCTTCTTCCTTTCTATAGTTTATTGTACTGCCTTCTTCCTTTCTTTAGTTTATTGTACTGCCTTCTTTCTTTCTGTAGTGCCTCATACTGCCTTCTTCCTTTCTGTAGTGCATTGTACTGCCTTCTTCCTTTCTATATTTTCTTGTGCTGCCTTCTTCCTTTCTGTAGTGCCTTGTACTCCCTTCTTCCTTTCTGTAGTGCCTTGTACTGCCTTCTTCCTTTCTGTAGTGCCTTGTACTGCCTTCTTCCTTTCTATTTTGTCTTGTACTGCCTTCTTCCTTTCTATAGTGTATTATACTGCCTTCTCCCTTCCTATAGTATATTGTACTGCTTTCTTCCTATCTATCTGTGGTGGAAAACATTAGTACCATTAAATAGGGTAATAGTAACTTTTAGCCTTTTGATGCTGGTCAATCGTAATGTCCCCAGGACATCCTGAACAACAAGAGAATATCTCAATGTATCTTTTTTTCTGATTAAATAGCTTCATTAAGATCATAGCTGCTTGCTGAGTGAGGCATTCTGGGATTTGGTCAGTAGTCTGATCATTGGTTGAGCACGGCATCGGTCTTGCGCTCCAAGAGTCCATAATGCAGATAATACAGCAGAGCCGGTGTCTGAAACACTTACTGTCAATTTCTCCTGTAGTAAAAGCAATTGTGTGGGTAATGTTCAATACGGAAGGTAATATCGGCCATCTGTCCCAGGGAGCTACAGGCCAAGAAACAGAGCAACTTGCAAGTGCATTCCACACACGTCTAGCGGGCTTCATTATTTGGCAAACCCCAAATATCACAGAGAAGGCCTGTGCACTCAGAGATGAGAAGCAATCTCCATTTCCTGAGAGATTACTTTCCCTAAACATTAACTAGATAGTCCAAAAAAAATCCAATCAGAAACACTGCTGCACTGGAGATTTGGGAGGGAGGGTTGTGGAACTCCCGCGGTTGACAGTCGGCCGTAGGTCGCCATTGGTGCTGCATACCTTACAGTTGCAGGATAGATGTGATTATACCACATCCCCTGTTCCTGTGAGGAGGGTGGGGGAGATTGAGAGGGCACTCAATAGCATCACCCAACTTGGTCCTCTTCAAACAGAAGGGGGGTGATTGCCCGCTGTGCGTCTTTGAAGCTGAGCATGCCTCTGGCTGTGTCTGAATATCTAATTTACATTGCTTTAGGTGTCTACTCACTGTAGACATATACATTTCATCTCATCCAATTGGCTATACATTGTGCTGGGGGGGGGGGGACGAAGCTGGCGAGGGTCTCCAGCTACAAGGGGCTCTGCTGGAAATGGATAATAATTAGTTTCTTGCAGGAGAAACTCCCCATGTTTGTCTCTGAACAATGTATAGCTGAAGTGGCGAGATGAAATGTTCACCTGGCGTTTGCTACTGACTTAGAAAATGTATATTCCCAGGTTCCCACCCAGCCTGCCTCACACAGCCTCAATTAATAATAATATAGATAGTAGAAACATTTTGGAGTGTGGCCAAGATTTAACCCTATATATCAGACATGTGGGGCTGGATTTCCTAGTGGCCACTTGCATAGAGTATGGCAGGAGGCTGGTAGGTTGGAGGATGGGCCACTTCTTCGCGGCTGGCAGTTCATCGCATGAGAGGTCATCATACAAGAGGTTATTCGGGTGTAGTTCATCACAGGATCGTGTAGGTGAGTATTATTAGTATTAGGGATTGGTGTTAGTAGTAGAAATAGGGATTAGGGGTTAGTATTAGGGCATAAAGGTGAGTGTTAGTATTAGGGTTTAGGGGATTAGTGTTAGTATTATGGTTTGGGGCTTAGTATTAGGGTTCGGGGAGGGTTAGTATTAGGGTAAGGGGAAGGGTAACTTTTAGGGGGGTGTCATGTATTAGGGGGGTTAATTTATATGGGGGGGTTACTCTGAATGTATGCATGAACAGTTCAGCGCTGAACTGTCAGTGCTGACATTGTCGCGGTGAAATAGGCGGTTTGCGTTTCACCGCTAATAGCTCAGCGCTCAAACTGCGGCGCTGAACTGTCAGAGGTGAAACGGCCGCGCCTGGACTGCCATAGACCCAGTAGGTCCATGGCCAGCTGAGAACCAGGTTTGTCCCTAAAACATACCTAGAGGAAATATTTCTCTCACCTAATAGTGAATAGACCCCCCGTGTATATTATACAGTGAGAGAGAGAGTGAGACAGAGTATATAATTATATTTCATATTGCTTAGTTCTTACTTTGAGTGATTTCTCCCCTGCAAACTAACCTGACAGACGCCGGACAGATCTAGTTTGGTAGAGAATCCATTACACCTAGCAAGCATTTAATGTCTACATTTTAGTACAATATGCTGGGTTTTCAAGTCCCTTTTCCTCCATTTGAGCTATTTTTGTCAGTAATATAGCATCTGATTACACCAGGAGCTGCATTTTTTTTTCATTTTTTTTTTTAAAAGTTGGGGTGAAACGCCATGTGGCAACAGGAAGGAAGGTGGCTGCAGGAAGCTTGTGGGAAACACTTTTTCCCACTTAACAAAAATCCTTCTCAGACAATTTCCTGAACTAGCTAATTTGCATACGAAGCCACAGATGATGTCATAAGCAGGAGACTCCACACACACATTTAAAAACACATTTTTCTCCTAATTTTAGGAATTTATTGCAGTTTTGCTAATACAATGTATAGATCATTTTTCAATCATTTTTTTATTCTCTTCATTCACAGTAAAAGCAATGTTTAGGTGATTCAGTCCCTTTAACTCATTCTCATGTTCCGAGGGACAAACACAAGACACATCCCTTTGAAATGTACAGAGTTAACCAGCTCTGCCGCAGACTGATGGTTAGAGGGGGTGGGGGGCTTCCTTTCAGCCCACGCAGTCCACAGCGCACAGGCTGCACACTGTGTGATGGAAATGCAAGAATATATATATATATCTTTTTTTTTTTAGCAAGTGTCAGATGAAGAGCTCTGAGGATCTTTGTCAATGTCTCACAAATACCTCTGCAGATGTGGCATACATGTATTCAGTGAGGAGGCGGTGATATGCCAGTTACATGCATGAGAGAACTCACATGGAACGTTCAGTGTTTGATAAAAAACCCATTGTCTGCGTTAAACACTTCCCTTTTCAGTACAACAGGTGTCAGATGCATAACTGTCTAAAGCCTTGCACATTTCCTCTCTCTCTCTCTCTCTCTCTCTCTCTCTCTCTCTCTCTCTCTCTCTCTCTCTCTCTCTCTCACACACTATATATATATATATTTATGAATAAAAAGCACACAATAAGATCAGCACAAAGCCCTTTCTTTCAGGTCTTGTATGTTATTTGGAGAATGGTTATAAGTGACAAGTGGTTTAAAGTGAACTGATGACTGAATTGCAAAAAAAAAGAAAATTGCCAAGATGGAACAATTCTCTAACTTGCTTATCATTTTAAATCGGCTATTTTGGTCTGATGTAAAGTGTGACAGTGTCAAGGTTCAGCACAGTTATGGAACCTGTTAATGCTAAATATGTTTCTAAATGGCAGGTAGCCCATGGTTCATCTGCATGACCTGCACATCTCAGTCTTTTAAGCAGGATACTATACTGCCTGCACAGACAGGTGTCTGCAAGTGCAAGTGCTTAATCCTGACAGCATGGTTGATTGGGAGTGTGTCTATCAGCACTACCAAAGCATGTGTAGAGCACGCTACAATGAGTGCACATGCCTCTGCTCTGCCTCCTTCACGGAGCCTACCACATGAGCTCATGAGGTAGGAAGAAAACTGGATCTCTCTGCTTTTTATTCAGCTCTGCCATGTCACAAAGCTGCAGCTCTGTAACAAGATAGACTTTATTGGTGTGCAGCGTCTGAGATGTCAAACCCACCCAGAACCGAGCAAGAGATGCCCATGGCCTTCCTAGCAATTGGCTATGTGCAGTGCAATGATACACACATTTACTAGTGATGAAGAGAGCCAGCCGCTCTGTCAAATGGCTGCACCACTAGTCTGTTTGCTTTTGTAAAGCATTGGTGACAATATCTTTTGGACCGTGTCCAATTGGAACACCATTCAAAAAGTCTGTTTTAATCAGGCAGAAGTCGTCAGGCAGAAGTGAGTTTACTCTGGCAGAAGTGATTTTCGGTCCCTCTTTAATTAGGTCCATTTTTTTCACTATATTTTAAACTGGCCTGGTTAATTCTTAAGGGAAGTCACGTGGCTCAAGTACAGGGGCATTTATAGGCTGAAGCATTTTCTTGCCACAACAACAAAAACATTTTTTTTTTAAAGAATCCTGTAGTGATATCAGAGCATTTAGGGCTATCAGGGCATTCTGAGGACCGGCATGTTTTATGGTACTGACTCGTATCAGTCCTGAAGAGGTTAACATTCTAGATCACTTAGTTAGGGTTCTAAAATTGCATATCCGGCCGTGGTAACAATACATGCTATAGCCTTGAAATGATGTTCACAGTAAGAGGTTTGCGGTCTGATCATATAGCATATACTCCCCCCACTCACAACGTGTTCCTCTCACCTTAACATCGGCTCTCTCGCTAGACCACATTACAGTAAAAACTGTATTAAGGGACAATTGTGGGCAAAAAATATTGCATCACGTGGTTTAAATAGAAATGCGTTAACACACAGAGGAAGGAACATGACAAACGATATGTTTTTCTTTAGAACTATTATATATTGTACATGTATTTACTTTAAAAGGCAACTGTGATCAAATAAATGAACCTAACTGAGCCCCCTTTGCATCCACACAGTTCTGCGCTACATTGCGTGCATTATAAATGCAGATAAATAATGGCAGACAGGCTTACCGCTACGAATGGTTTGCCCATTTATTTCTCACTGCGCTTGTACATTTTGATCTCCTTCACAACCAAAATAAATAAGAAACTTGAATGCATATGAACGATGCCTCCAATTGTTTTATTAACTCCGCGGTGGATTTAGTCTACTCTCTCATCCAGGTCCTATATATCTATGCCTGTACGTATAAGCTAATTACCGCCACCATAGCTGCACCATTATTTATGCATAACCCCCATTGTGTGCAGCCTTTGCAAGAGTAAAGAACGTATCAGGAAGCTTAAACTTGGATTTCTTTTCATATTATATGTTTTGGTTTGGCACTATGGAGAATATGTATAAAAACTCACGCACTGCAAAGCTTTATAAAAAAAAAAAAAAAAAATTAAAAAACGCAATGGCTGTTGGATATGTATAATGGCGATTGCACTTCTTTATAACTCCCGACACTTTGCAGTGAAGGAGAAAGGGACCTGCGTCAAACTGTATTTGGCAGACGTTCCCCAACACAAATAAGAGGCAAGGGGCGCCCACACAACCTAAATCAGCGCATTCGGTGTAGAAAACACTGACTCCTGTGAGTCTGCTTTATACATTGTTGCACAAGGCAATCGCGCCAGTATTTGGCGCAATCTTAATGTGCGTCGTGTTTATACATTCCCCCCGTGTGTCTCAAAAGGACAATTTATGGCTCTCCATGTACTGGTTGGCTTGATCACTGATTGGCTAAGAATATAGGGACAGGGATTATAGTCCACTATTTAACTGAAGACTCACCACCCGTGATTGGTGTAAATGATTTAGTTTGCTCCTAGATACTTGCAAAGGCATTATGGGAAAAATGTGATATCTGCAAAGTCTCTCTTACCACAACAGTCTCCCAGCATCTGTCGTCTGAGTAAATCTCTCCTGGTGCTTCTTATATGTTTTGGGTTTTTTTTTGTGGTCGTGTTTTGGTTTCAGGTTGTTAGAAACCTTCATTCCTGACTGGTGAACATGGTGTGTTTGTATAAATTATCTGCTTGGTTTTCAGTTCCGTTTTTTGTTCAGTTTGTTTTGTTGTTTTCTCCGTATCACATTCTAATGTTATTCGTTTTCTTCACAGAGAGCAGGAGATACAATCGGGGGAGACTCTGAAAGGTAATTTTTCTTATTCCTTATTCTGCACAAATCATCCATCGTAACTGTCCATTGTTGTCAAACACTTTATTTCCCATTATATCAAATCGTGCAGTGGTGTATCTTGGTTTTGTGCTGCCCCAGGCAGACAAAATTCGGGCATCCCCCTAACCAGGCTGCACAAGCACGACATGCCCCATAACCCACATCACCCCGTTACATGATCCCATTACATACCTCCATCACCCCCATAATGAGGTGATGGAGGCTTTTTTCGCCGCCCCTAGAAATTTGCTGCCCTAGGCATCCGCCTTTGATGCCTCGAGATAAATACTGCACTGAATGCGTGTAGATATTATTATTTTTTGTATGAATAAAAGATGAAAGTCAGGTTAAGACAGATGTTATCACAGTGAAAATGTAGCACTTTTTGTGATGTAAAGTCATTATTCATTTTCCTGTGTGTCTCAGTGTAGGGGGACCTAGTCGAGTAATGGCTATCCTTGGCACTGCAGATGTTTTGGCGTTAAATGTCCCAAGAAGCTCAGCCAGTCATAAGTCTGAATGAGCATCATGGGACATGTAGCTCCTAAACATCTGCAGTGCCAAGGATAGCCAGCACTGCCTTAGTCTGTAGCGTGTATTTTCCTTTATGAGTTAAAAATTAAAATTCTAACCAACCTCCAGGGCTTTTTTTTTCTATTCTGTGAATTTCCTTAATTAAAAGGATTCGTGGCACAGAAAGTTGTATTTCTGAATTCTTCAAAATGTTAAATATTATCAAAGATGTTCTTTTTAAGACAATTTACTTGTAACATTAATAATTAATAATTGGGCCCAATTCAATGATGCAAAATACACTTACTATTAAAACTCACATTTTTTTTTATAGGAGACTACAGGGAGTGCAGAATTATTAGGCAAGTTGTATTTTTGAGGATTAATTTTATTATTGAACAACAACCATATTCTCAATGAACCCAAAAAACTCATTAATATCAAAGCTGAATATTTTTGGAAGTAGTTTTTAGTTTGTTTTTAGTTTTAGCTATTTTAGGGGGATATCTGTGTGTGCAGGTGACTACTACTGTGCATAATTATTAGGCAACTTAACAAAAAACAAATATATACCCATTTCAATTATTTATTTTTACCAGTGAAACCAATATAACATCTCAACATTCACAAATATACATTTCTGACATTCAAAAACAAAACAAAAACAAATCAGTGACCAATATAGCCACATTTCTTTGCAAGGACACTCAAAAGCCTGCCATCCATGGATTCTGTCAGTGTTTTGATCTGTTCACCATCAACATTGCGTGCAGCAGCAACCACAGCCTCCCAGACACTGTTCAGAGAGGTGTACTGTTTTCCCTCCTTATAAATCTCACATTTGATGATGGACCACAGGTTTTCAATGGGGTTCAGATCAGGTGAACAAGGAGGCCATGTCATTAGATTTTCTTCTTTTATACCCTTTCTTGCCAGCCACGCTGTGGAGTACTTGGACGCGTGTGATGGAGCATTGTCCTGCATGAAAATCATGTTTTTCTTGAAGGATGCAGACTTCTTCCTGTACCACTGCTTGAAGAAGGTGTCTTCCAGGAACTGGCAGTAGGACTGGGAGTTGACCTTGACTCCATCCTCAACCCGAAAAGGCCCCACAAGCTCATCTTTGATGATACCAGCCCAAACCAGTACTCCACCTCCACCTTGCTGGCGTCTGAGTCGGACTGGAGCTCTCTGCCCTTTACCAATCCAGCCACGGGCCCATCCATCTGGCCCATCAAGACTCACTCTCATTTCATCAGTCCATAAAACCTTAGAAAAATCAGTCTTGAGATATTTCTTGGCCCAGTCTTGACGTTTCAGCTTGTGTGTCTTGTTCAGTGGTGGTCGTCTTTCAGCCTTTCTTACCTTGGCCATGTCTCTGAGTATTGCACACCTTGTGCTTTTGGGCACTCCAGTGATGTTGCAGCTCTGAAATATGGCCAAACTGGTGGCAAGTGGCATCGTGGCAGCTGCACGCTTGACTTTTCTCAGTTCATGGGCAGTTATTTTGCGCCTTGGTTTTTCCACACGCTTCTTGCGACCCTGTTGACTATTTTGAATGAAACGCTTGATTGTTCGATGATCACGCTTCAGAAGCTTTGCAATTTTAAGAGTGCTGCATCCCTCTGCAAGATATCTCACTATTTTTGACTTTTCTGAGCCTGTCAAGTGCTTCTTTTGACCCATTTTGCCAAAGGAAAGGAAGTTGCCTAATAATTATGCACACCTGATATGGGGTGTTGATGTCGTTAGACCACACCCCTTCTCATTACAGAGATGCACATCACCTAATATGCTTAATTGGTAGTAGGCTTTCGAGCCTATACAGCTTGGAGTAAGACAACATGCATAAAGAGGATGATGTGGTCAAAATACTCATTTGCCTAATAATTCTGCACTCCCTGTATAGGATTCAATGGCATGAGATAAATTAACTAAGGTCATTGAATAGACCCCACTGTGTTCCTTGAGGTACATAACCTAAATTTCCAGCCATTTGCAGATAACTAGTTATCTGCATTCCCTAAATTTTCCCTAATTTCCCACCTCCCATCTAGTAGGATTCAGCCAGTGACCAGTCATGTTACTAGGTTGGATGAAGATGGTATGGTGGAGAGGGGCAAATGTGCTAGGTTTTTTTTTTTTTGTCTTTATTTAGTGTTGCCTTACTTCCCAGCTCTGTTAATTGGTTAAATACACATTGGATTAGAGAGGAGCAGGATCCATTAATACAATGTCTTGAGCATAATGTGTGACCCCTCTGCTACTTCACAAATTTCAGTGTCCATTGATGAACTTAAGGAAATTGTAAATCCATTGAGACCACCGTGTTCAAGTAAGTCTAGGGCATCACAGGTGCTATAAAGAGTTCACAAGTAGAGGATATTCCTATGTTCGTTATCACCCCCTATGGACAAACTCTTGCAGGAGTGAAACGCGTCAACTAGTTTTTTTTGCTTCTTCCCTTCCATACTCTTATACCCTTAGTGTTGTTGTATGACATGAATACTTTCTTTCAAACATAACTACTAGAATTGGCAGAATATTGGAGGGTGCTGTTTATTACTTAAATGGGGGGGGGGGGAGGGCAGGTATAATTCATTTTTAGAGGTAACACAATAGAACCGGTAGGCCTTCCAGGCCAAGTTAAGGCCAGATGGACACCAACGATTCCGTCCAATCTCTCCTACGTGGATTGCAACAAACATTGACAGATTTCTGTGTATTAAACCCTTCTGTTGCTGCAAAGCCCTGGAGTGTTAATATTAGCTTAGTGTTTGGAAGACGGCAAGTGGAAAACCTCATTTATAATTTACCAGCAATAGAGATGTAGAAGGAATGAATTTGCACAATGGATTTATTTAAGCAGGCATTTAAAAAAAAAAAAAAAAAGACTGAAATTAAGAAGTAATGGAACTGAGTGGAGGCCGCTGAGACCCAGATTAAAGCTTTTATTTTCTATATTCATTACTTTTATACATTATGCTGGCTGAAGAAATCGCCAACAGGACACTTAGCATTTAATATGATAATATTTTTTCCTGTCCTTGTTATGAGATATCCTTTAGCATATTATTTAAATAGGAAACATCAAGGAGTTTTTAATACCTGTTTTTTTTTTTTTTTTTAACAATAATTTTTTTCAGTAAAACCTGCGAGGGCTTTATTAACCTCTTTCTCCCTTGTTCTCTCTTCCTATATATTTTGTCGTGTGTGCACATGCAATGTATTGTGTGTGTACATGCAATGTTCCCCACAAGAAATAAAACAATGCCATTGTATCAGTTGCATATTTTTTGTCAGAGGATTGGGTGTAGTATAGTTATAGACTGGGGTAGCGCTGTTTGTTTTTGGAGGCATACTATTAGTGGCAAAGGTCCTCTCTGCAGAGTGTATGCAGGTTAATTTTCTAATGTTTTGTAATCCTAGTGGGTTGTCTTCTGACTTTCAGTCCCTATCCATCCATACTTTGCGTCAAGGATTGAGGCCAATAGACAAATCAATTTTTTGTAGTGTGGGGGAGCGGGAGATCTGTGCCTCTTTTCTGCTCCTTTCGCTCCGCACTGGGGACTGAAATCATCAGGGTATGGCGTTATCAGATGGATCTACTCACTAAAATTCGAGAATAGCTTGAGGAGGTCGACTTTGGAGGTCGACTTTCACTTTGAGACTTAGTCAAAGTCGATCTCCAAACTTGTCCTCCGAGTTGACCCCAGCTCGGCACAACTCGCCAAAGTCAAACTCCAACTCCTCCTGTGTTTTTCTAAGACAAACTTAGGTGCCGAGATTGAACAGTAAGTGTAATTATTTTCTCCCATAGGAAATAATGGGACTCTCCAGCTTTAAAAAAAGGTGAGTTGAGAGATCTTAGGAGCCAAGTTTGACCATTTCGCAAGGTCGAGATGAGGCATCCAAGGGGGAGGTGAATCTATTCGAGTTTCTCAAATTTTAGTGAATAGACAGACCCCAGAGACTTCTTTCTCACTTAAACCCAAAGAGAGATTGCACACCAGGTAAAGAAAGTATCAAATATAACTTTAATCAATAAATAAAAAAATTCAATAAAGCTTAGCTCCTCCAGAAGAAGGCATTACGCCAAAACGTTGGGGTGCTATTTCACTGGATATATACTTTGCTGGTCTTGGCTACTTTTTCAAAGTTGTTCTGCTAGTCTTACTTATTATTGTCTTTATTGAATTTTTTATTTTTTCTGTATACATTTTATTACTTGGATTATGCCATATTGGTGTTTCATTATCACTGTTTGTTTATTTATTTATTGAATGTTTTTTATTTATTGATGAAAAGTTAGATTTGATACTTTCTTTACCTGGTGTGCAGTCTCTCTTTGAATTTACTATGTTTTAGACATTTTGGGACTGCCTTTTGGCTTGCACTCATTTGCTTTTTATTTTTTATATATATATTGCTTTTGTGCTCCAGTTGACCTACCTGACTTTGTATCCACTCCCTGACTAAGTAGAATAGTCATAGAGCGTGCCCGGGTCCGGAGTCTCTTGGACTTGGTTCTAGATCCAGCTACAGCGCTAAAATATAAATGTAACACTAGTAATGCTTCTCAATACATGGTTTTGTAAAAAGTGAATGAACCTTGACTCAAAATTCTCACCTCAACTTCAGAAGAATAATCAGGGGGTTTCTAAATTCTAAAAGTTAAACAGTGAACTTTTTAAAGGAAATTACATCATTAATATTTTATTTTCCGCAACCTCCGACTTTATCCACCTCCGCGTTGCTTGGCCGTGACTAGCCACACAAAAGAAGTCTAGTTACTGTAAATTACAACCCTACATATTGCGCCCACTTCTTGTGTTTTTGGTTATTGTTTTTTTCTCTGAGGTTAACCTGCTTACGCTCATATCATTAAATTCCGCTGATTCCATTTAATTTCAAGACCTTGGTTGGAATTCTCACTTGGCTTAATAAGTCGTCAAAAGTTTGAAGACACTTGGCAATGTTTTACTTTGCATACAACTTGGAAATCAAAACTCATTACAATCAAGAGTAGGCACCAACATTGTTCATGATGGATTTTTTACTGGACTTTAATGGTGTGTTATGGACCCTCCCTGACCTTGCCATGCACACTGATTTTTTTTTTTGATTTTTTTTTTTGTATCGTCCTCTTATTATTAAGTAATTTCATTACCGTTAAGGTTTGTGAGATCCAACAATAGCGCGTGATCCACGATTTAGGGACCTTTAAGAATGCTAATGTCACAGCCGGAGGGCATAATTAGCAACATTACTTATTCCTTGTGTGCTGTACCAGAAAAAATGTGTTAAAACATTATATTAATTGCCCAACAATCATGACATCATTTTTCCAATGGGATAAAGCATCTTTCTCAGCCACTTCTTAGAAATGCATATTTTATTTTTTATTGCAAATGAAAAGAAATACGTCTACAGAGGCCATTCTGGGGCAATAGTCCATGTATTAATAAGTATTGCTATTTGCGAAGTCGCTGGTTTAATACCTAACTCCACAGTCATTTAATAGTAAAAAGACAGCTGAAAAATAACTCATGTTCTACGGAAAGATTGTAGGCATTTTAAATAGAAAGGATTTAATGAAAGAACACAAATACCGATTGAGCCGTCTTTGCATGTATAGCTCTATTGGGGGCAGACATCTTGGGTCAAATGGGTCAACTCTTCCTACATACTACTCAAAATTCTAAACAAAATGTCCGTCCCCTGACAGAACTAAACAGACACTTAGGGCTCAGTAAGGTACTTTATGTGTGTTCTTTTGTTACAACGTTTCTATTTAAAATGTCAACATCTTTCCATTAAACATAACGTATCTCTTTGCTGACAGCTGCCCTTTAATTTCTAAAATGTGAGTACTGTGCTGATTGTTAACCTATACATCCATATTTATGATCTCTCTCCTTTACATTAAAGGTACAGCACTTCTGCGGTTGAACGGCAAGGAACCACATCAATGAGGAAGGTACAGTTGTGAAACACAAACCAAGAATATAATATATATTTTAATTATTTTTATTATTTTTACAATTACGAAAATATCCAACGGCTTCTTAGAAAAAAACAAATCACGAAGACACTGACTTGATTTTCTTCGTACTGCTTAAACCTGAGCAAGGTCTTGCGTGGTTAATTCGTTTTTTTCAAAGACACCAATATTTGTTGATCCAGAAAAAGGCAAAAACAAAAAACAAACATTGAAACGCAATTAACCCCTTCCTGCTTGCCAGACGCTCTATGCCATCCTGATATGCAGTGTCCTGTGGGGCAGCATAGAATGTTCTAACTTCTACAGCTCATCATTGCTCCCCGCGATGAGCTATGCTGAGGATCCCACTGCAGGAGGCCTCTCTGAGTGAGAGCTGAGGCTACATTATACCAAAAATGCGCTTTTCTGAGTTAGGGAATGGCCTAACTTCCGTGTTAGGGTTTCTGCTTTCGTGTCCCTGGCTCCCGACCACTTGGGTCTGTAAGGACCAAAGTGCCATGAGGCAAGACGGGGTTAATATCATCTCAAAGGGTAAAAAATATCCTTCTTGGCTCAAGGCAGTTCCCTGGATCAGCATTACCTAATTTACGGTTACTTGTCATAATCAACTCTGCATTCCATATCTAGAATATCATCCAGCCATATTATTTGAATAGATTGATTGGTCTAAATTGTTATAAATTTTTTTTAGAGGAGTCTTAATACATTTTCAGATAAAAATTTGAGATGTTTCAGCATACTGGCATTTAGACATGTTTATCTGATAAAAAAAAACACCTTTCAAATCCTATCCAGACTAGTGTAAGCAATGGTTTAATCAGCAGCATCTCTGTGATAACACAGTGATTGGATTGATCGAATAAACCCACCTCCCTGACTCTGTGAGATCTGTTTAAAAGCTTGCATGGATTTAGAGTTGTATCAGTCGTATTAATTGAAAGCAATCATACAAAAATCTGTACTTGTGCATTACGGCAGTGTCCTCTTAAATGTGTATTCTGCTTCGGGCTGTATATGAAAGCAAAGCTTGATTTATATCCCCAGTGCTCCCAGGAACACAGTTCATGCCCTAAAACAATGGCATTTAGGGGCATAGCATCATAAAAGCTAGAAGAACGCAAGTAAAAAATAAAAATATTGGTAGCTCCACATTTTAGGAGGCATTCTACATTGTTTTTTCACCGTTACACTATCAAACAGAATGTTTGGTAACTGGGTTGTGTGATTGGGTCATATCTTTCCATAAACATGTTTTAGTCTAGCTGAGTGAGAGTCTATATTTCTCTTTACACAATTGCTTGCACTCGGACGCATTATATTATTTGTGGAGACTGTCGTCTGTAAAAGCCTGTCGCGTTTAATGGGACAGTGTGCGGGGAATAGGTCAGCAGATGATTACACTTGTACATTCTGCTCTCTCCATTGTGATCCATAAAACCTGCAGTAATGTGTTAAGTGCTATGCTCCTTCGGTGCTTTATCTAAATGGAGTTCAGGCTCTTGCAGGGTCGGCCAAAGGGAAGCCAATCAAGAGAATTGTGTGCACATTACATAACAAGAGACCTGCCTTACTGGAGATTCACGGCAATGTTTTAGGGAGAAAGGAGCTGCACATAGGACCAACCATGTTGACTTAAATTGGAACATTGCAAAAGCAACTATCTATCTGTTGTAATACATGTAAATATACATAGGTAGGTAGTAAAGTGCAATGAATCGCTTGTCAAACCTTGTAATACTCCAAGGTACAAATGCCACTTTGCACATAACCAGCACATTCAGCTTCCCATTACAAATAACAATTAAATATAATAATAATGTGATAATGCATAAATTGAGGGTGGGTCATTTCCAGTTCATGACACTTTGAGGAGCAGGGGTTCCCCCTTCAGGAAAGCTCTGCTTAGTCCACTTGGTACAATCCCAGAACAATAAAACTGACAAAGCAGGCCATGCACCATGAACTTATAGATAATAACATCTCATAAAACTCAGGGAAACACAGCCCCAACCCCTATGCAGACCTAATAACTCCCTTACCCTAGCTAAATAAATAAGGAAGCAGTAGATCGAGCAGTAGATAAACTCCAATATCTGTTTGAGCTGGTTTCCAGAGATGAAGTGACATCACTTCACCTGATGGGAGGAAGTGCTCGAAGCCATGGCACCAGTTCATGTACAATCCTATGCAACACATTGGGAGGCGTGGTGCACCACATTAGCATATCATGCCACATTTTCCTATTGGTGGCCGCAGGTATGCAAATGTATGACATCATCTTAATATTTTTGAGATTTGCACTTAAGACTTACCCCATGCACTCAGATTTACACTGACAGGACTTACCCCAGCAGCCAACACCCAGATATGCACTCAGGTCCCCTAGGCTGCCCTTATCCTAGTTTCTGCAAGGGATGCGGCCTACTGCTAGAGTTTAATCAACATGCTATTTAACGAAACATCCTTATTTAATATTTATACTGGGTTCTCTCCCCACACCGACTATTCGGAGCCTACATGGATCACGGATGTCAGAGGATGTTCATTTTATTGCAATATTTCCATTATAATTTACAAATTAGCTGGAGTTAAACAGCGAACTCTTTCTATATTCATTAGTTCGACTACAAGTCCGAGGCCTAGCGGTTTCTAGAACTGATGTTTGTATAATGTGTTTCATAGATTAGTGTAAACCTAGGAATAAGCATGTGTAGATGAAAGGAGCTTTTAATATAAAGATTCATCCTGTCAGGATGTTGGCAGAGATCTGAAATGGATATATTAATAAAAGTGTAATATTGTACAGGGAGGAATATTCTTTAATGTTCTCACTTCAAGAAGATCTTAGATGATCTCTTACCGTAACTTACCGGAAAACGTTCAGAAAGATGATAAATAGGAAAATCACTAACGCAAGGAATTATGGGTAAAGTATGGAAACACACAATATTATTTTATTAAATGAAGGACTTCTTTGGCGAATTATATTGAACCAAACATTTAATCTATGTCTTTAGGATTATGTTTAATTTTTTTGAATTATTTGATTCTTTACAGCTCTCTGTGTGTATTTGTATAGCTATAGATGCATTTGACAACAACCGAGAAAGGTTTACTGAAGTGTTTGATGGGGAAATTAAATCTTTGCCTTGCTTATCTACTATTGGCTACTCTGTGTTCTAATTTAGAATTCTGCCAGTCACATCAAGACATCGATTGTAAATAACGGGTTAGAAAGGACCTCCCTTTACATGTCAGTGTTCCAAAATAGAACACACAACACAGCCAATCGGAAGAGACTCCATCTCCCATTGGCTGCAATCAGTTTGACAGTATAAAGATTCTCTAGTTAACATAATTGCTCGGTCTTGTATCTTTAAATCATGATATCTTTGCTCGTATTAAATAAAGGCTTATTTATTTTGCAATGTACAAAGTATGTCTATTATTTTCCATATTTTCTGTTTGAATTACTTTTGCTTGACAGAAATTTGCAAGTAAGTGAACTATTTAGAGAGAGGAACCAGGCCATATAGGATTTTGGACCCCCATAGAGGATCGTTTATCCACTAGAGAGACATTGTTATAAGACATTTGTGGAAGCCAATCTGTCAATCCCTATCTGCTTCAGGAAACACAAACCTCGAGAGAGATGTGATTGGCAGCTCTGTTTGTCAGGAGCATTTATTGAATGCGAAATGGTTCATTGTTGGTTCTCAGGTCTTTGGAGAAAGGGTTGGTGGGCCGCTGAGATTACTCTAGGTGGTCTGCTTTCAAAGCAATCGTAATAAATCGTCTCTATCAAAAACCTGGACACATAAAAGTGGTCTCTTTTCAGGAGTGTAAAGAGGAAATTTAATGGCATCTAAAGATTATTTAAAGATTATTTTGGCATCTTTAATAATAATTAAAACAAATACGCAGGTCAGTCTATTTATTAAACAATAAACTGTGTGAAATTGACCAGCAAGTTGGAAAAATCAGACCAAAGCAGCGGAGTAGGAAGAATTTTCAAACGCAGTGATTTTTTCCCCCTTTATTTTGGTCTGAATTTTGCCATTCACTTGTCAATTCAAGTTAAGTTAATGTACCACACACACACACACACACACACACACACATATATTTACATTTTGAGTAGGTTGCCTTAAAGAAGGAGTAATGTAAAAAAAAAAAAATAATAATAATAATAATCTTTGGTTTGCCTGGTTCTGCTGGTTTAGTTCCTTTTTAGATGATCTTATATGATCATGTTTTGTTTAGGAGATTTGGTTACTTGAATATTTAAAGGGATCTTTGGTCTGTCACCCACATTGATTGGTCCGTTAGACTTTGCTAATACATCTGTTGGTCTGACAGAATATCTCACAGGCCACTGCCACAAACAGACCCCGGAGAACTTGATTTCTAACCTACAATCAGTGATATCTTCGGAACCAAACATCATAGAAAGAACATTTAAAAAGAGAGTCGTTCAGCAAAACAGGGCCAATCTATTAGGAGTTTAGCTTGAAGCAAAAATATTGCAAAATGTTTCGATAAAATAGAATCATATCTTTAGCGCACATGCCGTACCAAATTCAGTTTGGTAGACTGCAGCTTTTCATGGGTCAGTAACGGAGATGATGCTAGCGCCTTTCTCGCTTGATAAACGGCTCTATAAACATTTTACACTCTCCTGTCGCTTCCAGAAACAAGGTGATAATAATCATAGGATTTAAAAAGTCCAACTGCCATGGTAGTTAATATTATCTTTTTCTTCAGTTTTAGGAGTCAAAGATTTACCGCAACAGAAGCCCCTGATCGGATATCAGTCTGCAATCTGACAGTTAAACACACACCCGTCATCCAGAAAAATGGTTCCCTTTAAGGATCCTAGATAGTCATTCCCCAGTGCTAACAGAAATTGTGAGGATATAATGTCCTGACCAATCTGTGCTCATCTGTGATTGGCTTATTATGCTAAAGGGATGAGCGTCAGAGCAGATAATGCATACCCCTGGCCTCCATCAAAATATATTAAAATCTCTCCCCTAGTTGAGAAGCTTAAATTCCCTTTTAGAATGACATCCAAATAAGTCAGTTGCATACCTTCAAAGTGCACTCTATTTAGTACGGGCTGTTCCTATTTTGCCCCCCAAATCCCCTGTCCCTCTTTTCTCCTCTATTTTCCCTCTTTTCCGGTGCGTTTAAAAGTTTTGGTTTGCAAGAGTGTATTGCATAGCTCCAGTGCAATAAAACTCCCAATAAAGTGTGTGTGTATCGCCCTAAATTATATTATTAATAAACTTTAACATTAATCTAAACGAGTTACCAAAGGACATAAATAATTATCAGTTGGCCATAAAGTCATTGAAAATGTTCTAGTAATGCCCCGCCCACAGCCTCACGTCAAGCCACGCCCACAAAAATGAAAGTGTCCCGCTCTAACCATTGGAAATGTTTGTAGGTATGCAGTTGCCAACGCAAGTTTTTATGTTCTGTGTGGAGGCTGCCATCTTAGCCCGATCGGCATAGTGATTCCTCTCTATCAAATGGTTTTGTCTCTGTGATTAAAGCTTGTGTGGTTAGAAGGAGAGGCTTAAAAAGTGTTTTTCAGAGTCAAAATAGCCTTTCAATATTGAGACCACAAAGGGGGAAAGTACACTTTTAAGCAGAATAGAAACTGTTTGATACCATACTACAATACCTCAAAAGATTGTAATGAATTTTAATTATAAATACAGTGGTGGAATATTTGTTTCTTTACAAGCAAATTTCTTTTAACTGCAAATTAATTTTATATTTTCGTGTTCATTTTTTTTTTTTTTTTTTTTACAGACTCTGTTCTTCGCTGTAGTTTTCAGTTCACGAATACAGTTTATAAAAATGTAAAATTTATTTTTGCAATGTTTTACATGCAGATTACAGTCACTTCAAATGTATGTCGTCTATTCTGTTTTTACAGTCTTTCCATTACGCTTCATTGAGGGTGAAAACCAAAAAAAGATCAAAAGGTAACTTAATGTTCAAAAAAAATGATCAAATGTTTTTCTTAACGGAGCTAAATAAATAGAATAAATAAATGGCCATTCAGCAACATCAGTACAGGAGGATCCAATGTGTGGCCTCTGTCCCAAACGTGGCACATCTGCCAGCGGGGTGCAGCCCAACTCATCTAACTACTCACATTTCATTGGCCGTGGAAGGGTCTACTTAATAAAGAAAGAATTTCAGGGAACTGAGACGGAATTTCGAAACGTTAGCCCAATGGAGCCAAGATGGAAAATGTAAAAAAATGCTAATGAGATGGGAGGATTTTTCCAAATCGCCTACACTGGTCTAAAGTTTGACATTGCCGTCTCAATTCACGGCATTTCTCTCTTTATTGAGTAGCCCTGATAGTTTTGTATTAAGTTCATTTCAATCGTTTGGGTAGCTGTATAACTTCTAAAGAAAGAAAAAAAACAATCTTTCTAGGGCCAACAGGCCATTTTTCACCATTACTGTGAATAAAAATATTGAATGCAACCCAACATATTAGTCCATTTTTGAACATGCAGCCCACTTCAGGAAAAAAAAAAACTTGGACCCCCTTAGAGGGTGACAAGTATTAAAGTATAATAACATGAATGGAGAGGATCTTGCATGAACTTTTTGCTCTGACCGTTGACCGTTTTTTAGTATTTAACGCCCTTATGTTTTTTCTCGTCAGGAAGTTCACTGACCAGCGGTAGCCGACGGCGAATTTCATGCAAGGATCTGGGTCACGGCGACTGCGAAGGATGGTTATGGAAAAAGAAGGACGCCAAAGGTTATTTCACGCAGAAGTGGAAGAAGTATTGGTTCATCCTAAAGGACTCGGCACTCTACTGGTACACCAACCAAAACGTGAGAGCCATTGCTCATCGATAAATGCTAGCGAAAATATTGAAACATATAGATGTATGTATTTGGGGGTCATGAATAAAAGTGGCATTAATGAAACTAAGTTAGAAATAAAAGGCCTAATGGTAGTCTCTTGGGTATAAAGACAAACGCCCCTGTTTTCATACTTCCTGCCCATTCTGTATGTAACTTCCTGCCCCCTTTATGTAACTTCCTGCCCCCTGTATGTAACAGAAAAAAACACTGCTAAGCAGAGAATGGCAAACTTTTCTCATCACTTTTTCAATAGCAATTTTTTATATATATATATATATATATATATATATATATATATATATATATAAATATATAAATATATATATATATATATATACAGATATATATGGGATGTGCCGCCAGAACCCAGAATTTTGACTCTAACACCCGCTCTTTATGGATTGGCACATGATGAGACAGCACCACTATTAGCCTATTTCCACTTTACACCACTTTTATACATGGCCAGGGAAGGGCTGGCAAGAGAGCAATTGCATCCCGAGCTGTTCTCTGACCTCCATTCTTCCATAGAGTTCTATGTAAAACAATCAAAACAAGTTAGGAGCCAGTAGTTGGGATTTTGGGAGCCTTGGCTCCCGGGATTTGTCAAACCCTACTGTAGAGTACTGCTTATTCTACATTCTGGGTTAAATACATTTTTTATGATTTTTTTTTTTTTTTTTGCGAATCGATGGAGTTCCGACCTTTAGATCTTCGGTCCGTTTCTCCATCTAGACTTAATGTTTCCCCATGCGTTTCTTAGATTTTTCATTCTCTAAACACAATGTAGCCATTAAAATAATAACATTTACCAGGCAAACAGCCAAAATTGTCCAGATTTGAAAATTCTAAATTAGAATTACATTTTTTTTTTTTTTTTAATTCAGAGTATCCTTTGGAGAGAGAACATTTCAGAAAGAGCAGCACAATTGACACTTCTGGTAAAACATTTGGATAAGTGTCTGTCACTGCGGCTAGTCTGTTAATATCAAAGCCATTTAAATGCTGATATGCTCCACTGGCAAAATGACAGCATTTACTTATCAGAATACCACCCATAAAAATGCCAGAGCTGGATGACGAACAGATTTCTGATGTTTTAACATGCTGAAGTCACCAATGTCTACTTGATAAGAATATTTTGGTCTTTTTTTTTTAAAAAAAGGACAATTAAACAGTTTCTTTACAGGAAGCCAAAGTTAAGAAACATACACGGCTTCTCCCAAGTAAATCCGACACTTATCTTCACAGATACAAGCGGGTTTACTCTCTGCTGTGTCTCTCAGCTGAGACACAGCTGGTGGGCAAGGCTCGCCGGGTGTAGGACAGTTGCTCACGGCGCTGAACTGTCAGTGCCAAATGCTAAAATAACCCCCTCTAACCTCAAAAGTAACCCCTCTGACCTAAATTTTCATCTCAACTCAATAAAAATCACTTACAGACTGCTTAGGCAAAGAGACTGGTATACATGGAGGCCTGACCTCGCAACTTACAGGATTTAAAGGATCTGCTGCTAACGTCTTGGTGCCAGATACCACAGCACATCTTCAGAGGTCCTGTGGAGTCCATGCCTCCCAGGGTCAGGGCTATTTTGGCGTTAAAAGGGGAGCTACACAATATTAGGCAGGTGGCCATAATGTTATGGCTGATCAGTGTATACTCATCATTGTATGTTACCCTGGTTTTAGACTGCTATATTGACAGTGAGGTTTTAGAGAAATCTCTGGTGTTATTTATAGCTTAATATCTCTGTCCGATGTATGGCTGATGAATTGCATCCGTGCTGTGCCATTATGATTCTGTTTATAAAGCTCAGTCTGATTGAATTGTTCCAACGCTTCCTGCTAATCTTTATTCGTTTTTGTTTTTCGACGCAGGATGAAAAAGCCGAAGGATTTATTAGCTTACCTGAATTCCGAATAGACCGGGCCATTGAGTGCAGGAGGAAACAGTAAGTATTTGGCGTAAATACAAGAACGTGTCCTTGAGAATTCTTTTTTTTTTTTTTTTTTATTATTGTTATATTATTTTCAAGCGGTTTGATTTGATTAGACATCCTCTGCTTTTGAATAATGGTTTAATCAGATGCTGGAAATGAATATGATAAGAAGAAGAATATATTTGGAATCTTGAGGCTTTAAAAAAGTAGCGAGACAGACATGATTGTAATTTATGTACAAAATAAAAAAATTTAAAGAACAATTAAACATTTATTTCACTTGGACATCTAATAGAGAAGCACAAATGAAAATGCTATTGTACCTAGTATGAGGATAAACTGGCAAGTACTTTTGATAGCACATCCCGGTTAATCCTCTGACTGGCAGCTGCCATGCTTCCCTGGAAACTAGGCTGCCTGGTCTGTTCGGCGACTGTCTCTCTGTGCTAGTGCAGAGAGAGACCCTCATGTTCAAAGGGGATAAACAGAGGGAACCTTGACTATCTATAGCAGAAAGAGACCCCCACTGAAACCAGTTCCCTATCAGATGAGCAAAGCAAGTCCCCAACACAGTGTCTGATGCAGAGAAAATAGTAAACCTGCACGGATCTACAAAGGTACACATCGAGTTCATTTTGGGAAGGGAAAACATGTTTAAACATTGCTTCCCTTATTTATAACTTTTTACATTGTTCAGTGGATAGAATTTGGATTTTAGTTTTATCTGGGCATGTGCAGTTCTGACCATACAGCTGTCCCCCTCACAATTTTTGAAAACAGGTTAGGGGATGTATTGAACGTTTAAAAAAAAAAAAAGGTAAAAAAAAATGATACTGCATCTAGAAACATACATTTATGAGCATGAAGAAAGGGGGATTAATAGATCCATTCTTCTCCTTTAAAAGAATAAAAATGGAAGAAGGAAGAGAATACATTTTGTGAAGAGTAGCCTTTTAACTGAAATAGTTTAGGACATGCAGTACGTGTTTCTTGCTCTTTGCATTTTATATCCATGGTATGGATGCTGTAAATCCTAAAAGCTGACTCTATGAGAGTCTGTATATCTCATGCGGGAATCAAAGCTTAAATCCTGAATACATTTGTTTTGCAAGACTGGAATTCCAGAGTGGTTTTACTGTTCGTCTGCCATTTGTAACAAGCAGATAAGTCAATTTGTACTGAATAAATTGATAAACCGATAGAGCTGCGCTATAGAGAAGCTCGGGAATCCGCATTTAACATTCAGACAGCGAGTAGCTGCTCGGCCAGATTATGTTTGTGTTATATTTAGATATTTTAGATTGGATCCTACATGGAATAATAGTCTATTCTCTACTGCCAGGTACTTTGCATGAAAGAGGTTATATATGCAAAATAAGAATGTATTGGTAATGCATGGAGCATGGGGTCCAAGATTTCTTCGCAAGTGGTCCAAATAATCAGAAATGCATATCCATGTCGGGCTGCATTACTTTTTCTCATTTACAGTAACGATGAAGAATAGATTATTATCCAAAGATAGTTTTTTGTTTATAAAAGCAGTAATATAAAAGCAGTTCCAAACAAGTTTAAACTAACTTTATTCACACAGAAGTATCCATTTCTAGGGATAATGACATTATAGGCAGTAAAGTCAGGTGGGCTGCGCCTTGCTGCCAAAAGGGCCACTCGTTGGATGCCCCTGCACTAGACAAACTACCCCTGTAGTTTCTGTGTCAGTCCACATCTACTGATGCCCCATTTTGTGCAGGTTGAGGAGGGGGTCTCTATTTATATTTCATGGGGTCAAAGGCATTGAAAACATGGAGTTCACCTTTTCCCGTACTCTCAGATAGCTTAGGATGTATTCATCCACACTGTCTCTCATTTTCTTCCTCTCCGCTGTATTTTTTAGTTCGTACAACAATCACTCACTCTCTGCTACTTTTATTTCAATTTACGCGTCAATTTATTTATCTGCCGAAACAGCACAGGTGGGACGTTTGGGGTGCAGTAGTTACGTAGTCTCAAGGCTAGAGGTTTAAAGGGGCAATCCGAAGCCAGGTCAATGATATCAGCCAATGGCGTGGAAGGAGTCAGATGGGACGCGGTTACATGATAATGTGATGTTGTCAATTTAGACTCTGCAGTATCATTTTTTTTACCTTATTTTTTTTTAAACCTTCAATACATCGCCTAAATTTAGAATTCAAATGTCAAAGGAAAAGACAGAGGAGGAAACGCAGATGTATTCGTGCAATGGAGTTTCTGCAATGGAGTCCCTTAACTGTAAAATACATTTTATACGTGGACTGGGGGTGATGGGAGATTTATACCTGAAAAAATATATGATCAGACGCAGATCTGAATGTTTTTCAGTAATCATGTGCAAATATATTTCATTTGATGATCTGTCTGCTGCTTGAAGCTGTCCTCGTACATAACTATTAATATGTATCAAATCAAAGTGTGTCAAGAATATTCCTTGAAGAAAAAAGATAATAGGACATATTTGTGTGTGTGTTTTTTTTATAGTGCCTTCAAAGCTTGTCATCCAAAAATTAAGAGCTTCTTCTTTGCCACAGACTGTCTTGAAGAAATGAATAGGTAAGATGACTTTGATTTATTACAATGGGCATCATCTCAGGCACTGGGGGGGGGGGGATGCTACGGGGCTCAGCTGCCTGTGTGCTTTATGATTTGTGGGCAAATTTAATATGCTTTGGACAGATTGTCTCTAGCACGGCCATCCAGTACCTCTGATTGGTGAAGTGGGGGTTACAACCACTTTAATTCAATGGTGGGCCATGGGCAGAGTTTTTGAAGGCGAGCCCTCTCTCAAACCTAAAATACTTAAGAAGGCACAAGGTAAATATAATTTTATCCGAAGCTAAGAATCCTCAGAATCCCCCGGGGCCAGTGGCTCATGTTCTGGTATACCAGTGGTAGCATTGTGGGGCAAGTCATTTCTTCTCTCTCAACCACCTCTCACTGTGCTTTTTTTGCCCCCACAACTTCTGTTGAATTATTTCAGTATCCTAGTTTTTTTCCTATTGATCTTTTACGTTTTTTTTCCCCTTGTCAAAGGAAAAATTCCCAAATGCTCCTTGCACAAAACATCCTTTAGTAGGTGGGGATGGGTTGAAAAGCATGGACCCAACATTTATCCCTGTTGGCCACAATTTATTCCGAGGGAGCAACATTTTTTTATGGACGATGTTTACACCAAAAATCAATAAAATATTAAAATGTAGAATACTAGAACATAAAAATCGTTGGGTTTGTAGCACCAAATTACATTTCCATTTATGGTGCTGGTAACCATACAGCTTGCCCAGAAGCTTTCATGACTGGTAGAAAGTTTTGAAAGTGATACTGTTGGATATTGTTTTAGGCCATAATTCTAAAGGCAGCATGGACCATCTCTGTGGGGTTTCCAGCCTTCAGATTCTCGTTTGAAGGCATGGCACTGTAAAGAGAATGTTTCTCTTTGTTTACCGATTCCATGACCCTGCCGGGATTCCCTGACGGAATGTGAGGGGCAAACTGTGTTCTGAATAAATTTTTCATGTTTCCGCCGATGAATGTAATAATATACACACAATGACGTCAATGTTTTTGGTCACGGTTTGAAAGAGAAAAAAAAACGCTACTCTTGCATGTGTTGAAAACATGTCGAAATAGGGCCAGGCGAGATTACCGCTCCGAATATTCCAAACGACGCCATCCCAGCTGATTAAGGTTCCAGGAAAACCTATGAATTGGATAAGAAACAAACTCAGTCTGGAGCAGAGTCGGGCTGCGTAGTCTGCACGAAGTGGAGTTACTGATTGATTTATCAAGGATGGTCATGACTCATGAGCGCTATATACTGTTCATACCCATCTTTGTTTGGGGAATGCTATTTAGAGACATAGGGTATTTGTAGTCCTAAGGATTCATTAAAGGTACTTTATTTAAGCAGTGCAAGAGAGCAAAGATATAATAGCGGTGGTCAGTACGGAATGTCTGTTGAACCCAAACAGGGTTCTTAATCATCGGCTCAAACTATAGTAGGGTATGGTAGGGTACACTACGGTAAGTATAGTCCACACCGTTGGAGAGCTATGATTAACAATAGCCAGTGATGATGCTGGGACTAGATTTTCTAGCCTAGACTCTTTTTCACATGGAATCAGTAGAAGGGACCTAGTTAGGATCCCTTTTAATGAATATATAAAAAAAAATAACACTATGGTCTCTCACTGTGATAGCGTCACAATGAAGCATGGAGGGTCCGGGTCAGAGAATAAAATGGCATGTAACTTGAAAACTACCTGCCATTTTTTCCACCACTAGGGTCACTTTGAATTTCAATTGTGTGTCTATAATAGAAGTTAAAAAAAAAAACCGTTAAAAAAAATGCATTGTCTCTTTAAGGTAAATATCTATATTCACTTTGATACCTTACTTTATGTTATATTCACTTTAATACCCTAAGTTTTCATTGTTTTACACTGGTTTCATTTACCTAGCATTGTTTTACAGTTTTACAATAAGGGGATTCATTGCGAGGGAGACTCTCCCTGACCCCAGAAAAATATTTGACGTTTTCAGTTATAGCCGGGGAGCTGCTATTAATGTTTCAAGCTGCAGCTTACATCTTAAATGATCCTTTTTGGCATGCACATCCGAGAATCACATATTTTCCCCAGCTATTTGGTGTGAATTATGATTAAGTTCACGTTTCTGTTGCATCTTGGCATCGTGAACTATAAGAGCTTCTTAAAAATGATGAGATAGATAATCAGCCTAAAAAAAATAAAAAAAGATGTATCACTTAAGAAAGATACCAAGTTTAATTAAAAGGTGCTGATCCTGCTGGTCCTGCTGGTAAAATGGCAAGCTGACCGTGCCCCAGGGACCATTATAAAATATAAGGTCTGCACCAGTGATGACTATCCTGGGCACTACATATTGCTCAGTCAATCCTTAGGTAAACACAGCATCAGGTATGTAGTTCCAAAAAATCTGCAGAGCAAAAAGGTTTCTTGTTAGATATTTAAATCAATCTGGAGGACCATACCTATGATGGCTAACCTTGGCAGTGCAGATGTTTGAGAACTAAATAGCTCATGCTAAAGTTAACTTTAGCAACATAGGATGTGTAGTTCCAAAACACCTGCAGTGCCACGGTTAGCCATCGTTTTATAGAGAAGAAAGTAAGACTAATTTCTTGTTAGAAACTTAAATCCCTCTCCCAGTGCAAACTGGTAAAATTGAAACTCATTTTTTAGACAGTGCTGTCCAACGTGTAATGTGAAGGGCCGCATACATTTCCAAATTCTGACTGATAAAGGTCCCTGACATTATTTATATTAATAGACCCTATGGGCTTTCAGCAATAATGGGGCCCTCCCAAAATCTCCTATGGGCCATATTCAGCATGTAAGATGTTGGACATCGATATTTCTAATGGAAGAGCGGCCCGTCCATGAGATAATTACGAAGGTTTAAGAATGAAGATCAGATTCTGTTATGGTTCATTGGCCAGCTCTTCTGCTGCTTGCTATTTATCCATCTCTAGCCAACCTGACACATTAGAGAAGACAATATATCAAACAGCATCAGCAGAATGATGTCAGATTAACAACTCAGACGGAATGCTTCCAATTTACCTCATGACTGATTTTATATATCGCCTTAACATTCATTAGGTCATCTGTGAGCTAGCTGAATGCATCTAAACCATTTGTAAACTTCTGGGAGGATGTAGGTCCACATTAGTATGGGATCTTCAGGAGGAACGTTCTGTACTAGATAATAAACCCAACATTCCGTGGCAGGTCACATGACTTCCATACTGAAGATTAGTATGGAATCTTCAGGAGGAATGTTCTGTACTCCGTATTAAACCCAACATTCCATGGAAGGTCACAGGACTTCCATAGTGAAGATTAGAATGGAATCTTCTGGAGGAATGTTCTGTACTCCATATCAAACCCTTATATTCCGTGGCAAGTCACATGACTTTCATAGTGAAGACTAGTATGGAATCTTCTGGAGGAACGTTCTGTACTCCATGTTAAACGCTATATTCCGTGGCAGGTCACATGACTTCCATACTGAAGATTAGTATGGAATCTTCAGGAGGAATGTTCTGTACTCCATATTAAACCCAACATTCCATGGAAGGTCACAGGACTTCCATAGTGAAGATTAGAATGGAATCTTCTGGAGGAATGTTCTGTACTCCATATCAAACCCTTATATTCCGTGGCAAGTCACATGACTTTCATAGTGAAGACTAGTATGGGATCTTCTGGAGGAACGTTCTGTACTCCATGTTAAACGCTATATTCCGTGGCAGGTCACATGACTTTCATACTGTAGATTAGTATTGATATCGTCGGGAGGAACTCTCTGTGCTCCGTGGTGAACTCATCATTCCATGACAGGTCATGTGCTAGACAAATTATGCAGACTCTTTGGAGCAGTAAACGCTAACTGTGGAGTATGTAGCGTTAAATGTACGTTGGAACATTGCAGTGGACCATTATAGAATATATAAGTCTCCACATCAGTATCATGTTTTCTTCTGATTGGCCCATCTTCAGAAAGGCAGCTTACTGTTTCTATGTTAAAAATGTTGCACGGTGAGGTTTTTAGCCTCAAACTGGGTAGACGCCAAATTGTTTATGTTGAACTTTCTTATGTACAATATAACAATGTTCCGCAGATCTGGCCACGGACTGTAGTGGCCTTGTAAGGACATGTTGCCTAGCTTACTGAGAGACATCACTGTACAAGACCAGCACAAGAGAGATTGAGGTTAGGAGAGGAGGAAGGTTAGGCCAGACTGAGAGATATCTGTGCAGCCAGGGGGAGATAGAAGCTTATCTCTGCCCCCTACACATCTTTGCAGAATTTTGTATGATTTGAAAAGTTGGGCTAAGTAATATAATGTGGCACATTAATAAATCATATCACAAATGAATCATGTTCAATTACTGTCAGTAAAATAATTATAACGCTGTCCTTCCTTACCCTAGTCTTAGATCATATTTAGATTAAGCAGTAATTTAACTGGATAATGAGAATGGAGGACACCAAAGGGGAACTTACAAAGCTGGTCTAAGATGTAGGTCCGTTGTGTTCATTTATTAAATTGCTTTGGTTATTTCTTTCTATAGAGACATAAATTATTCATCCATTTTCCCTATTTTATACTATTTTGCTATGTAAAGAGTCTGAGTAACTAGTGACTTAGAGATATTTAAACCTTCTTACCCTGTACTTGGCTGCGATTGTCACAGAGTAACATGCATAGGCGTGCGCACGGGGTGTGCCGGGTGTGCCTGGGCACACCCTAATCCGTGCAGGGCCGTCTTTAATGCGGGGCAAACGGGGCAGCTGCCCTGGGCCCATTTACTCCTGGGGGGCCCCAAGGCAGCTGTCCCGTGGGCCCCCAGCCCCTGCTACCGCGTTCACAGCGCATTGCGCTTGTGAACGCTTTTTTCCGGCAAGCCGCATCCGATGGATGCGACGGCCAGAAAAAAAAAAAAAACTGACGCCGGATGTGACGTCGCGTCACATCCGGTTTCGGTTTCTGTTTCCCTCCTCCGTGCAAGAGGGAAGACTGCACGGAGGAGACATCCGGCGGGGGACACGGAGCAGTGAAGTGTAAGTACGGGGGGGGGGGGGGGGGTGTCTGGCTGGCACAATATTCCTGGTATCTGACTGGCACTATATTACTGGGTATCTGATTGGCACAATATTACTGGGCATCTGATTGGCACAATATTACTGGGCATCTGATTGGCACAATATTACTGGGTATCTGATTGGCACAATATTCCTGGTATCTGACTGGCACTATATTACTGGGTATCTGATTGGCACTATATTACTGGGTATCTGATTGGCACAATATTACTGGGTATCTGATTGGCACTATATTACTGGGTATCTGATTGGCACAATATTACTGGGTATCTGATTGGCACTATATTACTGGGTATCTGATTGGCACTATATTACTTGGTATCTGATTGGCACTATATTACTGGGTATCTGATTGGCACTATATTACTGGGTATCTGATTGGCACTATATTACTGGGCATCTGACTGGCACTATATTACTGTGTATCTGATTGGCACAATACTACTGGGTATCTGATTGGCACTATATTACTGGGTATCTGATTGGCACAATATTACTGGGTATCTGATTGGCACAATATTCCTGGTATCTGACTGGCACTATATTACTGGGTATCTGATTGGCACAATATTCCTGGTATCTGACTGGCACTATATTACTGGGTATCTGACTGGCACTATATTACTGGGTATCTGATTGGCACTATATTACTGGGTATCTGATTGGCACAATATTACTGGGTATCTGATTGGCACAATATTCCTGGTATCTGACTGGCACTATATTACTGGGTATCTGATTGGCACAATATTACTGGGTATCTGATTGGCACTATATTACTGGGTATCTGATTGGCACTATATTACTGGGTATCTGATTGGCACAATATTACTGGGTATCTGATTGGCACAATATTCCTGGTATCTGACTGGCACTATATTACTGGGTATCTGATTGGCACTATATTACTTGGCATCTGATTGGCACAATATTACTGGGTATCTGATTGGCACTATATTACTGGGTATCTGATTGGCACAATATTACTGGGTATCTGATTGGCACTATATTACTGGGTATCTGATTGGCACAATATTACTGGGCATCTGATTGGCACTATATTACTGGGCATCTGATTGGCACTATAATACTGGGCATCTGGCTGGCACAATAATACTGGGCATATGACTGGCACTATATTACTTGGCATCTGACTGTCACTATATTACTGGGTATCTGGCACTATATTACTGGGTATCTGATTGGCACTATATTACTTGGCATCTGACTGGCACTATATTACTGGGTATCTGATTGGCACTATATTACTTGGCATCTGACTGTCACTATATTACTGGGTATCTGATTGGCACTATATTACTGGGTATCTGATTGGCACTATATTACTTGGCATCTGATTGGCACTATATTACTGGGCATATGATTGGCACTATATTACTGGGTATCTGATTGGCACTATATTACTGTGTATCTGACTGGCACTATATTACTTGGCATCTGATTGGCACTATATTACTGGGCATCTGATTGGCACTATATTCCTGGGCTCTGACTGGCACACTATTACAAGCATCTGACTGGCATAATATTACAGGCATCTGACTGGCATAATATTACAGGCATCTGACTGGCACAATATTACAGGCATCTGACTGGCACAATATTCCTGGCCTCTGACTGCACACTATTACAGGCATCTGACTGGCATAATATTACAGGCATCTGACAGGCACCATATTCCTGGGCTCTGACAGGCACAATATTCCTGGTATCTGACTGGCACAATATTATTGGTATCTGACTGGCACAATATTATTGGTATCTGACTGGCACAATATTACTGGCATCTGACTGGCACATTATTACTGGGCTCTGACTGGCACACTATTGCAGGCATCTGACTGGCACAATATTGCAGGCATCTGACTGGCACAATATTATTAGGCTCTGACTGGCACAATATTACTGGGCTCTGACTGGCACAATATTACTGGCATCCGAAAGTTACAATATTACTGGCATCTGAATGGCACAACAATTATGGCATATGTGTGTGTGTGTGTGGGGGGGGGGGGGTAACATCGCGATGGATGGCGGGATTGCATGCAGGGGAGGGGGCAGGATCCAGGGGGCCCAAGCAAATGCTTGCCCAGGGTCCAATCACTATTAAAGACGGCCCTGCCTCCGTGCTGCACTGCCGTCTGCCGCCCGAGTTTGTCTCCTAATCCGATCCTTCACTATGCGAGCGGAAGCGCCGCATAGTGAAGGACGGATTTTCTCCTCACTCAGACCTCCCCTGTAATGTACGCGTTCGCGTACACGCGTTCCGTGACGTCACGCAGAGGCGGAGTCACGGCAACGCAAGGGTGAGGCCCAGCCGCAGTGCCAGAGGAGAGGGTGCAGAGCGGAGCACAGGCACATCGTTTTTTCCCAGGAGGGGTTCTGGGGCGGCCGGCTGGCTGGTAAACTTTAAGTAAGTGTTTTTTTAAGTTAAAAAATGTGAAATGTTTGTTTACATTGCTAAATGCTTAATTAATAAAAAAAAAGTTTTAATACAGTTTTTAAATGTTTGTTTATATTGATAATTATATGAATGCGGGTCTGTATGTAAGTATGCAGAGTGCATTTGTGTATGTGTGTGTGTGTGTGTGTATAGATATATAGATAGATATATATCTATCTATATATCTATACACACACACGTGTGCGGCGTGTGTGTTTGTGCTTTAGGGTGCACACCCTAATGCAATAGGCTGCGCACGCCTATGGTAACATGTATAGCTTGGAGGAAAGACGTAACATTTAAATACATAAAGGGAATCAACACAGTAAAGGAAGAGAGTATGTACAAAAGATGAAAACTACCACAACTTTACTGAGAAGGTAGTGGATGGATGGAATAGCCTTCCAGAGGAAGTGGTAGAGGAAAACACTGTGAAGGAGTGTAAGGGAACTGGGGACTAATAAAAGTATTTAGAAAATTGGGCAGACTAGATGGGCTGAATGGTTCTTATCTGCAGACACTTTCTATGTGTCTATGATTCTAGAGATAGAATGAATATTTGACTTCCCCTTCATTCATTCAGAAACAAAGACCACGATCAAGCCGTCATTTTTGTGGGGAGAAAGCAGATACATGATTGTTTAGCAAGACTAAAACATGTAAATTAAAGAGCAGGTTTTTGTTTGCAGGATCAATCTATTACATACTAAACAATATTTACAAACTTTTCCCCATTCTATGTGTCTGTTCAATAACTTTTTTGCACTGTCCTGGACACTAGGTTGACTAGTTCTATCATACCATACAGCTGTACACAATGTGCCACATCCCACTTTCATCTTGGCTTTATCCTAGTTCTCTCATTCCATACAGCTGTACACAATGTGCCACATCCCACTTTCATCTTGGGTTTATCCTAGTTCTATCATACCATACAGCTGTACACAATGTGCCACATCCCACTTTCATCTTGGCTTTATCCTAGTTCTCTCATTCCATACAGCTGTACACACTGTGCCACATCCTACTTTCATCTTGGCTTTATCCTAGTTCTCTCATTCCATACAGCTGTACACAATGTGCCACATCCCACTTTCATCTTGGCTTTATCCTAGTTCTCTCATTCCATACAGCTGTACACAATGTGCCACATCCTACTTTCATCTTGGCTTTATCCTAGTTCTCTCATTCCATACAGCTAGACACAATGTGCCACATCCCACTTTCATCTTGGCTTTATCCTAGTTCTCTCATTCCATACAGCTGTACACAATGTGCCACATCCTACTTTCATCTTGGCTTTATCCTAGTTCTCTCATTCCATACAGCTGTACACAATGTGCCACATCCCACTTTCATCTTGGCTTTATCCTAGTTCTCTCATTCCATACAGCTGTACACAATGTGCCACATCCTACTTTCATCTTGGCTTTATCCTAGTTCTCTCATTCCATACAGCTGTACACAATGTGCCACATCCTACTTTCATCTTGGCTTTATCCTAAGACATTTAAGGAACCACATCACCATAAAAAAAGGTTATAAAAAATACACGTATTTCTTTAATAATGATGTCATCTCGCACAGTTATGTCAGGCGGGGGGTTAAGAATTCTAATTTTCCTCCATGCGCAATTAAGCAAAAAGCTATGCATAATTCAGCATTTGATTAAAAAAAAAGGACGCATGCTCCACCAAATAATATTTAAAAAAAATAGTTGCAATGTTTCTTTAATGGGTTTTAATCCTGGGGTGCCTGTAATGTAAATCCCTGGTAATTATATTCTCTAATCAGATGCTTTGTCAAAATGGTTGTAGGTTTTTTTTAAGTAATATTTACATTTCCTTAAAAATGACACATATAGTGTCATTGGATACATTTCTATATATATATATATATATATATATATATATATATATATATATATATATATAAAGAAAGAAATAAAAAAAACTATACAAACATAATGCACATAATGTGTGCATGAGACCAGATATTATAGATCATGCTGTGCTAATCCTCTATTTCATCCTCTAATCTTCCAATGTTCCATGTAAATATTCCTCCTATAGCAACATTTTTGTTCTTCCTCAGTTATCTTTAAATGTAAAGTTACTGTAGAAAGCTGGCAAATGAGCTCCCAGCTTCCCCAAGGAAACAAATGAGCAAAATATTCCATTCTCTCCGTCGTTTTTTTCCTTTGGAATATCAAGGACTCACGCCTTCCGCGGACGGCATTACTGTCATTGGGCTTGATGTGTTCACTATAGCAAGTGGTTAAAGAACACTGCACGGGCTTCACAGTGCTGTAACTTGTCACCCATCATCCCGTTGTGTTTGTCTGTGTGACATCTTCGCTAATAGGGAAGCCTCCTGGGAGCCATTCTAAGAGAGTAAGACAAAACCACGATAAATGTAAGATAATAATCATTGACAGAACCGATCTCTCTCCCAGACACTCCCACTTTGTCATTTCTCCATTCAAAGGACTGCTGAAGGGAAATAAATATGTTATGCTTGATGGAAAGATACAAATAAAGTACCTTATTGAGCCTTTATTGCACTGTATTGTTCTAGCTGGGGGCAGACATGTTGATTAGAATCTTGAGTCAGATGCTTAGTTCATCTGATGCAAGATTCTAAACAACATGGCTGCCTCCAGATAGAGCGATATTGAGCAAAAAGGGCTCAATAAGGTACTTTATTTGTATTCTTTCATTAAAGAATTAATATTTAAAGTGAGCTACACATAGAAAAGAGGGCTGAATAATGTGCTTTGTTTTTTTTCCTTAATTAAATAATTTTCTATTTAAAATGTTTTACAGATGGATGAGCTGGATAACGGGAGGGCTGGCAACTTTTGGCCTGGGGCAAAAACAGATTAGTGGCCCATTTTGCCATTATATTCCGATATAGACACCAATACACAGGCAGGACAAATATGCTGACAGATAAGGTACAGAGGCTAATAGACAAAATAATTGGATAGAAAGTACAGCACACCCTAGTGTGTACAGCACTGCCCTAGCCTAGAAGTCCATCTGAGCCCCTTATGGGGTTTGTAGTTCTGCAGCAGTTGGGTGGGGGCGACAGTTGGACACCTGGGCACTAGGGCATTTGGAAGAGAAAAGTGGTGCTGAGGCAGGATAGAGGGCAGCCCAGGGGGGCAATAGCCCCTCTGACCAGCTGGAGATTTAGACAGGCAGATAGTTAGATAAATGGATGGTTAAACTGATATATTCAGAAATTCAAAGCATATAGCTGCTTCAAGTTTACTCTATAATCTGTAAAGAGAAATCAAGATTAGATGTACCAATTGGTTCTTAGAGCACAGGGATTCAGAGTTCTGTGCTTCTGTTGGAACAGATCTCCTTTGTACAGCTATCCTATGATCCTTTGGGGGAAGGGATGTCAGAGTGAGTACTGTATAACTCTTTCCTTAATATGGAAGGGTGTCTTTCATTAAGGCAAGGCCTCAAACAGGCCATTACAAAAAAAAAAAACATAACCAATATGGCCGACAGAAAATCCCCCAATTAGAATAAATTGTGAAGAGTGGATTAATTTTATGCTGATGCAGAGAATCGAGCAGATGGGGAGGCTGCTGTGAGGAATTTATTTTTGCCTGTCCCTTACAAACAATGGCTCGCGTGAGATCCGCCATTCTAATCAGAAAGAGCTGTATGGAGTTTAATTAGGATTTCGAAGCTGTGCAATTATGCCTTGGATAATGGCTGCATAGCATTGTGTTACCACCAATAGCGGGAAAAAAAGCTGTAGCTGGATTATTTCATTTGCAATTACATAGGTTAGCAGAAAGTGATTTTTTGATACTGTCTCTGGTATCGACTCTGCACAATCCAAAAGGTTTGGGGCCAAAGTGCTCCAAAAGGTTTGGGGCCAAAGTGCTCCAAAAGGTTTGGGGCCTTAAGGGTTTTTTTTTTTTTTTAGTTTGTTTTCTGGTTTCATAAATAAATGGTTAGGACAGATAGTCGTGGTCCTTATTACTTTTAGCGTCCACAAATTGTATGCGGGGGAAGGCAGCGTGAAGCATCTAGCAGCAGAGCGTAGATGGGCTAAAAATAGCATCCAGGGCTATTTATCAATATGAGTTAATGTAAGGCAGGCGGCCAAATCCATCCACACATTAATACAACGCCGAGGCAGATAATGGAACCCGAACGCCAGCTTTCAGCCTTTTATAGTGCAGACTAGCCGAAGAAGCTCTCTCTCTCGCTATCAGAGAGAATGCTAATTGGGCTCTTAATCCTAAAGCTTTGGTATGTATAAAAAAAAAGAATTATTTTTTTAAATTTGAAAGAATGTATAAGATTTCAGGTCTTTAGGGGCTGCTCATGAAAACTGAACTGGAAACATCAGGCATTAATAGCCGAGTTTGAAAGAGAAATTTTCAAAGTTGCCGACTGATGTTTGTACTTCACGTTTTTTTCTGTATTGAATAGCCCCCGCAATCCTGGCGCTGTTAAAAAAGAGAGCGAATCAACCTGAAAGTATAGTAGTGATGAATGGGAAATACACTGATCTACCATAACATTATGACAATCTACCTAATATTTAGTAGGTCCCCTTTTGATACCAAAACAGCCCTGTCCCGTCGAGGCATGGACTCCACTAGACCTCTGAAGGTGTGCTGGGGTATCTGGCACCAAGACATTAGCAGCAGATCCTTTAAGTCCTGTAAGTTGCGAGGTGGGGCCTCCATGGATCGGACTTGTTTGTCCAGCACATCCCACAGATGCTCGATTGGATTGAGATCTGGGGAATTTGGAGGCCAAGTCAACACCTTGAACTCGTTGTTGTGTTCCTCAAACCATTCCTGAACCATTTTTGCTTTGTGGCAGGGAGCATTATCCCGCTAAGAGGCCAATGCCATCAGGGAATACCGTTTCCAATCCATGAAAGAGTGTACATGATCTGTAACAAGAAAACCATCATTCGTCAGACCAAGCCATCTTCTTCCATTGCTACATAGTCCAGTTCTGATGCTCACATGCACTTGCAACAGTGGACAGGGGTCAGCAAGGGGCCAGAGTAAAAGGGGCAGAGTCATGTGACAGAGCGTAACATCATCCAAGGTTCTGTGTCCTTCAGGAGAATGAGTTCCAGTTTCCTCTGGTACAGTACCAGGTGTTGGAGCTCAATTCTCCTCCATTAGACTATGTATGATATACACATTTTTAAACACAATGCTGCCTGTGCACCATGCTAAGCACTGTATATAGAATGTATTAATGCCGGTGTTCTGACAGAATCCTCGAGCGAATTCTACTGCACAGGCGCAGTAGAATTCACTCATTGCGCATACGCACAAAGTTACAGCTGATCATTCAGCTGTAACTTTGCCAGGATGGCGCATGCGTGAGGGGCACACACCACCTCCAGCCCCCTTCAAGCCCCCTTCTGATCAGCTGCGGTGACAGGTAAAGTAACAGCACATGCGCACTTTGGTTGAGCACTTTTCCGTTTTGCCATGCGCACTTCGCTGGAGATATTTTATCGAAAACTGTTTTTTTACAGGATAATCTCTATAAAAACAGCAGAGTTTTCGACAAATCGCTTAACCAAAGTGCGCATGCGCTGTTACTTTCGCTCTTACCGCAGCTGATCAGAAGGGGGCATGAAGGAGGCGGGAGGTGGTGTGTGCCCCTCGCGCATGCGCCGTCCTGGCAAAGTTACAGCTGAATGATCAGCTGTAAGTTTGTGCGCATGCGCGATGAGAGAATTCTACTGCGCCTGTGCAGTAGAATTCGCTCGAGGATTTTGTCAGAACACCGGAACTGTTGCCAGCTGTGTACGATCATAGCTTTCCTTTTTCTTTGTCTAGACTGGTGTCGCATGGATTAATGATAATGTCACGGAATACAAAGGGGGGGGGGGATGTGTAAAGTAGGTGTCTATGGACAATGTGGACTCCCACTGGTCTTGAACTACAGCACTGTATATGCCGGTGCCACCCAACTATTCATAACAAATGGTGATTGTGGCTTTTTTTTTTTTTTTTAAATGTTTTAACTCCGACACTTTAGTGCGGCAGTGTTTATAGTGAGTGGGAATATAAACCGCCAGGAGCGGGACTATTGCTCTGCTCTATAGAATTATAGGCATACAACTCCACGCTCTTGGGGTGCATAGAAGCAACCTTTTTTTTTTTTTTTTTTATAGCAGACCATTTGTTGGTTCAGGCAAGAGATGTTTTTAATGCTGAGCCCACAGGCCCTGTGGGACCAGATGATGTAGTGCTTCTCTGGAAGATTTGATGAGTGCGTTTGTTAGTTTCAGAGTACAAGAAGCGGAGGAGTCCTGGCTAGCAACGCAAGCCTATCAACGCCTCCTCAAAAAGAGCAGACTGGAGGGGCATGTTCCTGGCTTCTGCTTTTAGCAGCACAGATCAACGGTTTATCAAAGCCAACGAGCTGCAATGAAAACATTATGGGAATACTTCGACAGCGGCGCTGCTTGCAGCGCAGTCCTCCATTTTGTAAAAAAGGAATCAGTTAACTTTTCAGTGAATCACTTTTGTAGCGACTTCTTCGCCGAGGTCTTTTTACTAATCTTTGAGTTCTAACTATGTAAAGGTTCTATATTGTGACATTACGCTAGGAAGTTAGACCAGTGAAACATTCTAATCATAAGTATTTTTTGATGACTCTCATGATGGTAGAGGGGGCATATTCCTTGTACAATTTAATATATTCTAAGCAACACAGCTGGGGAGGTAGCTCAGCGAGCTAATGCATCAGCTATAGAATCTGTTCAACCCTTGCGGGTTTGCAGGTTATATTCCTGGCAGGGTTTACGCAGCCCTTCATTGTTCCAAGCTAATAAACTAAGTACCATTCCATTCAGGGCCGGTGCACGGACTTTTGTCTACACAGGCGAAGGTGCATTTTGGTGCCCCCCTCTTCTGACCTGCCACACCACCAACCCTCCATATATTTTTATATATAATAAAGTATATTGTATACAATAAAAAAATACATCTAAATATTCAACTTGCATGCTCTAAATTTGTCACACATTGGCACCCTAACACACATTGAAACCCTTAAACACAGACACCCTTGCAGTCACACATAGAGGCATACTTACCACTTACACACACACCCTTACACAGACACAGTGACACACTTACACCCTTACACAGACACACATACACACACCCTTACACTGACACACTTACCACTTACACACACACCCTTACACAGACAGTGACACACTTACACACATACAAACCCTTACAGAGACACAGTGACACTTACACACACACCCTTACACAGAAAGTGACACACTTACACACACCATTACCACTTACACACACACAGTGACACACACCATTACCTGAGACACACTATTTTGCCCCTCAATATGCCAGTATTTTCCCCCTCAATATGCCAGTATTTTTCCCCTCAATATGCCATTCTTGTGCCATTTAATATGCCAATATTTTGCCCCTGAATATGCCATTTAATATGACAGGATTTAGCCCCTCAATATGCCATTTTTATATGCCAGGATTTTGCCCCTCCAATATGCCATCTAATATGTCAGGATTTTGCTCCTCCAATATGCCAGGATTTTGCCACTAAATATGCCAGGATTTTACCCCTCCAATATGCCAGGATTTTGCCCCTCCAATATGCCAGGATTTTTCCACCCTCCTCCCCCCCTTCCCAGTACTTACCTTCTTGCTGGTCTGCAGGTCTGCGGCTATGAGGGAAGCGTTGTGTGCTTCCCTCCAGCCGCACGGCTTCAATAAAGTTTGTTTTAAAAAAAATGCGACCAGAGTTACTCCGGTCGCATTTTTTTGTTTTGGAACAAACTTTATTGAAGCCGTGCGGCTGGAGGGAAGCACACAACGCTTCCCTCACAGCCGCGCGGATCTGCAGAGCAGCAAGGAGGTAAGTAAACCCCCTTACTGCGGGCCGGGGGGTGCGGGAGATTTCCCGCCCCCCCCTTGTGCCGCCTTAAGGCAGCCGCCTGTGCTGCCTTACGGTAGCGCCGGCCCTTATTCCATTGGTTAATATTAACATCCCCTGGACATGTGTAAAAACCAGAGAACATTTGAATGTACCCTTCCTGTTTCAAAATGTTCATAAATTAGGACAATTAGGACAAAAATGGACAATGTTATCAAGTCTGCTATTTTTGGAGTGGAATTCACCAGTGCTCATCAGGGGGGAAGCAAATCATGCCTTTCAGTCCGAGCTGTGGCTAAAAGAAACATACATGACAATGTGCATGTCTATAGACATGTCTGTGTCTGTCATATTCCATCTGAACTGCACAGGATTTATCATTCTCTACATAAAATAAACCCAATAGGGATCAGTGTAACCGGAGGATGGTGAGAAGCTGACATCTGCTGGAGCACAGCATACACGCATAGACTGGAAAGAACTTCTGTTCACACAATATTTAGCACGGCTGCGATGGCCTCGCCAAGGGTGCTTTACATACATAGAATTGTATTAAATAATCAGGCTGAATGGGCAGATATCACAGATGGCATAAAATGTGCTTTGTTTAGAAAGTATTTCATTGTTATGATTATATAATCATTGTCCTTTATGTTTAATTTAAGGAAATAAGTGAGTTTGGAAACTCAAGATTTCAATATTTTGTCGGATTATTATTATTAGATTATTTTCCTTTTAGTTTCATTGAGGGATAAGTTAGTTTTGTGCTCAAGATTTCAATATCTTGTATTATTATTAGTATTATTATTAATATTATTATTATTTGATAATTGTCCTTTTTTAATTGAGTTATAAGTGAGTTTGGAAACTCAAGATTTCAATATTTTGTCGTATTATTATTATTATTACATAATTAAATTTTTTGTTTAATTGAAGGATACGTGAGTTTGGTGTTTAAGATTTCAATATCTTGTATTAATATTATTAATATTAATATTATTATTATTATTATTATGTAATTGTTCTTTTGTTTAATTGAGGGATAAGTGAGTTTGGAAACTCAAGATTTCAATATCGTGTAGGATTACCGTATTAGTAGAATGTATTTTATTATTATAATTGTAACAATTAGACTTATTATTAAATATCAGAATCAGGAAGTCACTTTTAATTACTATTATTATTTGGATTGACGATTGATATTTTTATCATTATCCATTTATTTTGCTTTGTAATTGGCGCTGGTCTCTTTAATATACGCTACTGACCAATTAAGTAAATGTTTACTTTCTTTTTGGTAGGTGGATGAACCGTTTAGGTCTTGCAGCGATAGGGTATACACCAGACGAAAAGGACATCAGACCCAATGAAGGTAAATGGACAGAATTGTCTGTGTCTGTGCCAAAAAGGTTTGAAACTGTTGGAACAATTTGGAGACTTATTTTTTAATTAGAAGTTCCATCTCAAAAAAACATTTGCTTATGGATTTTTGCTGATCCCTCAGTGACCTTGTAGTGTTTCAATATTTACACCTGTCTTTCCGAGGCATGATGTAAAAAAAAAAAAAAAGGTGATAATCCTTTGAAATGCAGATGTACCTCCAGCTGAAGTTGTGAATAATGAAACATTGAGAGGTTACTAGGAGAATGACATTGTTGATTGCAAGGCTCTTGTCACAAAGAACAGCTGTTGAATCGAGAGCCTTCAGCAAAACCTTAATAATTTGGCAATGGTAAATCATAGAAAGAAAGCCTATTACATCTATTAAAGTGGTGATTCATTTAAGAAAAATATTTTTTTTCCCTTTATTTCTGCTTCCAGTGTTTCACTTCACTGCCATGTAAATCCCATACATGGACATGTAAAATATATAATGGCTATACCAGAGAATGCTTGTGGCTTGTAGACTGGAGATTTAGTAAATGTTTTATTGCTGTGACTAGATTACTGGAGTGAAAGCGACCAAGATGACATTGATGGATCCATGACCTTGAAACAGGAAGTTCCTTCAACAGTGAGTGACACCTATCATCGCACTTCATCTGTAAGTGATAGGCCTGATTCTTGTACCGTCCATCCATGGATTACCAGCCAGACAAATTGCATGCATTCCATACTACCTGTATGTTTCAGTGGGTTAAATGATAAGACTAACCTGCCTCCATTGAACACAGAAGGTTTATTAGATAATAAAGAAGCCATTAACACTAATTTTCTAAGTCTGGTACTAGTTAGGCAGATCACAGAGAATCAATGTGTTTTCACCCTTCCAGGGCTCAGAAAATGAGCTCCATTACATTACATTAACATGTATTTATATAGCGCCAACAGTTTACGTAGCGCTAGGTACAGAGCATAGAAGGGAACTACATACTAAGTTAGACAAACTAGAAACCGACTGGTACATGAGGTAGAGAACCCTGCTCGCAAGCTTACAATCTAGAGGGAATGGGGTACTTGAGAGACATAAGGGATTGAAGATGCAAGAGGGATCGAAGTTGTAGTAACTGTAGTGTGGATGGATGACACTAGGTGGGATAGGCCAAAGATGAATTGTGCGTGTTCCAGCTAGGTGGGATCAGCTAGATGTAAAGTGACCGGTTTTGTAGTGGGTTGGGTAGTACGCTTCTTTAAAGAGATGAGTTTTGAGGGACTTTTTAACGTTTGAAAAGGACGGAGAGAGCTGGATGCTCTGAGGAAGGGAGTTCCAGAGAGAGGGGGCAGCTCGGGCGTAATCTTGGAGACGCGAGTGAGAAGTGGTGATGAGGTCGGAGGAGATTTTTAGTCCCATTGAGGAACGCAAAGGTCGTGCAGGGAGGTATCGGTTAACAAGGGAGGCAATGTACAGAGGGGAAAGAGTCCAAGAACAGTGCACATTAACACACTCTCGATTCATTCAGCCCTGACCCATTGCAAGCACCACTTGATTCCGACAGGAAGGTGCCAGGTTACAACATGACATTTTGTTTTTCTTCTCATGAATGTTGGATAGTATATTGACATGAATAGAGGCATGAGACCAAACCTCATCTTCAATCAAACACCTATTCAAATGAAAAGGAAAATCAGGCCTGATTTTTCCTTTACAGACATTTATATTCATATGTAAAAATCAATAATGCTCAACATTCACCTGCAACGCATACAAGGATGTTAACTTGAAAGAAACCGTAGCTGGAATGGGAACGCACCTGATGTCATGTTATTGACACATGTATATAAATGTTTCTATCATGGTGCGTGTGATATTTTCATATTGCAGGACTGAATGTGTGTTAGCCAGCAGGGATAGTAGCAACTGTCCTTTGAACTTCAGTTCCTGCTGTGTCTAACTTCAGCCCCCCCGATGCTCGGAAAGTGTTCCACGTAATTAAAAGACAAGTTGCTCCCCTCTGTGCAGATATAATTACCTGACATCTATTACACTCCCATGTTACGTGCGTCTTACATTTGGAGCAGTTGCAGTAGAAACTAATAGAACATTACTGCCAGTTGCTCCAAATGTAACAGTTTCCACCACCCTGAGTCAGGGTTTGTAAACAAAGTGAATGATGTCCTCAAACACTGGCTAATCACACTGTGTATCACCTAGGTCAATTCATCAAACACTGGCCAATCACACTGTGTATCACCTAGGTCAATTCATCAAACACTGGCTAATCACACTGTGTATCACCTAGGTCAATTCATCAAACACTGGCTAATCACACTGTGTATCACCTAGGTCAATTCATCAAACACTGGCCAATCACACTGTGTATCACCTAGGTCAATTCATCAAACACTGGCTAATCACACTGTGTATCACCTAGGTCAATTCATAAAACACTGGCTAATCACACTGTGTATCACCTAGGTCAATTCATCAAACACTGGCCAATCACACTGTGTATCACCTAGGTCAATTCGTCAAACACTGGCTAATCACACTGTGTTTCACCTAGGTCAATTCATCAAACACTGGCTAATCACACTGTGTATCACCTAGGTCAGTTTGTCAAACACTGGCTATTCACACTGTGTATCACCTAGGTCAATTCGTCAAACACTGGCTAATCACACTGTGTATCACCTAGGTCAATTCGTCAAACACTGGCTGATCACACTGTGTATCACCTAGGTCAATTCATCAAACACTGGCTAATCACACTGTGTATCACCTAGGTCAATTCATCAAACACTGGCCAATCACACTGTGTATCACCTAGGTCAATTCGTCAAACACTGGCTAATCACACTGTGTTTCACCTAGGTCAATTCATCAAACACTGGCTAATCACACTGTGTATCACCTAGGTCAGTTTGTCAAACACTGGCTATTCACACTGTGTATCACCTAGGTCAATTCGTCAAACACTGGCTAATCACACTGTGTATCACCTAGGTCAATTCGTCAAACACTGGCTGATCACACTGTGTATCACCTAGGTCAATTTGTCAAACACTGGCTAATCACACTGGGTATCACCTAGGTCAATTTGTCAAACACTGGCTAATCACACTGTGCATCACCTAGGTCAATTTGTCAAACACTGGCTAATCGCACTGTGTATCACCTAGGTCAATTCGTCAAACACTGGGTAATCACTTTGTGCATCGCCTAGGTCAATTTGTCAAACACTGGCTAATCACACTGTGTATCACCTAGGTCAATTTGTCAAACACTGGCTAATCACACTGTGTATCACCTAGGTCAATTCGTCAAACACTGGCTAATCACATTGTGTATCACCTAGGTCAATTCGTCAAGCCCATTTCCTGAACCAAAGCACGGACGCCATTTTTCTAGTGAATCCACCTACTCACATTCCTCTGCGGAAGACTCCCGGCAGGATGCCACTGGAAGCACGCACTCTTCCGGTTGCAGGCCCACCTACAGGGAAAGACGTTCCTGGCAAGATCTAATAGAAACCCCTTTAACGAGCTCAGGGCTTCACTTCCTGCAGACTGTGCCACCGGACCCCGAGTTTGTGGCCGGACGAGCAGGAATGTCCCCGGAAAGACGGAGACAGGCCACACTACCAGTCCAAAGACGGCATGATCACGAGAAAGACGGACCCTTCCCTCTAGCGGAATGTCCGCGAGGTCATGCCGCCCACGCCAGGACGCAGAAGCAACGCAGCCAAAGTTTGCCGCGGAACAGGGATGTCAAAGGAAAATGTCGAAATAAAACTGCTGGACTTCCGGAGGACAAATCTGAAGAGGAACATCTTAAAAGGAAGCATAGTAATTCCAGTCGAGAAGGTAACTTCCTTCAAGAAGAAGGCATAATTACACGTAGGGCGTGTTCATAGTTTAAAACGTTCCTGCCAAGTGGCAGTGGTGGAACCAGAACTTTAAAGGCCTTGGTATAGAAACTATTTCTGGGCCCAAGATGGCCAACTGGGTCTTTGATAGTACCTATTATGGCCCCCCTTAAAGGGGCATGCACTGCACCTGCTCCCCCCTATTGCCTCTGACCAGTTGTGATACGAGCAACTGCTACCTCTTATGTGGGTTTCCAATCATTTAGAATAGGAGAATTTGTCATTTTTTAGCATTGAATTCTACATCCAGTCATTGTCTGTAGCTTACACATTTATCTTTATCTCTTTTTTTTCCCATTTGAGTTGAATTTTAGAAGTATCTCAGAGGGGTTAATTCAGCAATGTCCTATCAATCACTACCTTCCATTTTGGTATTACACAATTTCCTCTTCTTTAAAAAAAAAACCCTCTCCCTTTCCGCCACCTCCCCTCTATTGCAAAGCCCTTTACCTTCTCTTCCTTCTGTCCCATTGTCTCTCCTTCCCCTTTCTTTATAATGATCGGTACCATACGCCTTCTTTGGACAGTTACGCCATCGAATAAAATAGACCGGAATAAAATATACTGAATAAGTTGTATGATTCAGGGAGAGGAGTGGTACCCAGGTCACCGCCCTACGTCATCTAGCGAGACTCGATAGTGATGGATAGCAAGCCAGTGACGAAGCTAAGGAATTGATATTTGCCATGAAAAATTGAAGGCATTGGTGCATGATACTTCTCAAGGGCAAGCCTTTAATGGCAGCTCCATTAAAACATACATTAGGACGACAAATATTTGTGAGCCTGTAAGAGGGTATTGAAGAGCGTTTTATCTATGGCCTTCATGCTGAATTCTACAATCAATCTTAAGTAATAACGGTACAATGTGGTGTAGCTGTATCAGAGCCTATGTTCCAATTAACTCTATTTAGATCTAAAAAATAAATTGCTCATTCATATAGATATAGGATGAGTCGCACTAATTAACATTGCAATATATGGATTGTCCTAATGGACACTTCAAAGGATGTCGATTTAAATTTGCCTTCACTGATCATGTGTCTGAGGGAGCCCAATACTGAGCAGCCATCTTGGCGATTGAAATCATGTTTAAAATTATAATGACATCATTCAGCCATGTGGGCCTTCGAACTCCCGCAACTCAAAATGTTTCTTCTCCTTTACTCAACAATGCATTATGCTGGGTCACAGCTGGTGAGTTCTTCCACCAAGAAGAGCAGAGTTGGCCCTGCATAATGCATGGCTAAAAAGGGGTTAGGTTTCTCAAGGCTTAACTATGCATTATGCTAAGCTCATCCCTGCATAATGTATAGATGAGCTGGGAAAATTAAATGTTCATCTCACCTTTTAGTGATTAGACCTCCTTGGTTCCAGAGACCGGAGAAGCACAGAAGCGCACACATCTTCTTTTGTTAAAAAGCAGTGACTAAAACTAAAGTATTAAAATAAAACAAATAAAACATTCTTCCAATTGTGCTTCAGAAAACAAGAAAGAGAACAGATCCAGCACAGACGGCCTGCAGGAACTTTATCGAACGCTAGAGCAAGCTAGCCTATCAGCTTTTGGGGATCAGCGACCTTCAACCAAGCAGGAATTCCGACGATCCTTCGTCAAGAGGTGCAACGACCCTGTCATCAATGAAAAACTCCATCGCATTAGAGTATTGAAAAGCACTTTAAAAGTAAGTAAGCAAAGTCAGTGTATAGATATGTTGGGCAGAGAGGCCCCTCGTGTTTATTTTGTGACCTTTCCAAAGGGTCACCTTAATGGGAGCTTCCATCTTGACCTGAAATTAATGCTAATGCTTCACCCCAATAATATATATTCAAGCCCTTTGATACCTTGTTATGTCCTGGAAGTTTTACAGTGAGGAGTGAGATGTCCAGCCATGGTGAGTGAATAACTAGACAACAAAGCAAAAAGGTGGGCTTTTGTAGAACTTTAAAAAACAAAACAAAGATGAAGCTTATAAGACAATGAATTTAAAAGGTTAAATGAAAGCAGGAGACCTTGTACTGTACTTCAGCAATAAAATAATATTTTCTTTATATGCAAAGTACGTGGAACAAAATGTGGGACATCTAAAGTTGGCTAAGTTTCATACATGTTTCTCAGACTTGGTCCTTTGGTAATGTGTACCACCAACCAGGGCAGGATTTGAGCACATGTGGATCTCCTGACATGATCACAAGTGGAGGTATTCATGCACATTGATTGATTTGCCTGTGACACGTCATGAGAGATGCAAGTCATGCTCGTTTGGGGGGGGGGGGGGGGGATGGGGTCAATTAAGAACAGATATTGAGATGCTCTCTTTATTGCAATCTATTTTGGTATGTTTGCTTTCAAATATTGTCTTCTTTTTCCATCCACGTAATTTACTTGTAATCTGCTATTCCCTAAAACCACAGGCAAAAGAGGGGGACCTTGCAGTCATCGACTGTCTCTTAGACGACCCAAGTTTGACCTCCAAGAAGTTCAAAGAATGGAAGCAAAAGAACTATGAGTTTGTCATGGACATTTGTGAGTACAGCGGAACACTGAAACCTCAGAACGGTGCCTCCGAACTCTCCGTGCCACCCCCTCTGCTGACACATACCCATTCATTTATCGAAACCCACGTCTGACATACAGTGGCACCATGAACAATACAATTGCTAGGTGCCACGGGAAAAACAAACAAACAAACAAACAAAAAAACAATCCAAGAAACACTGTAATCTTTGTATATAATGTAACCATAAGGATTGTAAATACATTGAATAAGAGAATAGTGCCACAGGTTGCCTATAACACTGCATGAACAAGTCAGTATTATTATTTACTAAATTATTATTTTTTGTTCTTTGCTGTACCTATCAAGATCTGCATTTCAAAGGTAAAAAAAAAAAAAAAAATGGGGGGGAGGGGGAATCAGCCTGAATTATTACAAAGTCCCAATTTTTCAAAGTACTGTACTTTAGCTATAAATGACTCAACCCTTGTTAAACCCCCTCCAACATTTTATGTATTTAGACATATGTCTAGGTAAACAAAATGATACGCCCTGGGGGGGATTTTTGGAGATGGGGAAGGGTTTCACGTTCTACATGCAGTAGCGTATAGGGACCTATTTCAGCACTATCTGCAAGACATGAATTCATTTGTAGAGTTATAATCTCTAGAAGTAGGGAGAGGTTTCAGACATAGAGAATCGGTTCAGCCCCCTTAGTGCCTTAAGATGTATATTGTGCATCCTGCAGACAGCAGCTTCCTTGTGGCATGAATACGTTAGACCTGCACCAGTGGGAGAGAAGGTCTTTAAAATAGTAATGACCTGTTTTGGGGTTAATGACTCCGATTTAAAGGGGAAGTATCAACCTGATCCAAACCACAACATATACACCGATCAGCCATAACATTATGAGCACTGACAGCTGGCCAGCCGGCGGATGCAGTGTGATGCTTTGGGCAATGTTCTGCTGGGAAACCTTGGGTCCTGCCATTCATGTGGATGTTAGTTTGACACATACCACCTACCTAAGCATTGTTACAGACCATGCACACCCTTTCATGGAAACAGTATTCCCTGATGGCATTGGCCTCTTTCAGCAGGATAACTCTCTGCCACAAAGCAAAAATGGTTCAGGAATGGTTTGAGGAACACAACAACGAGTTCAAGCTGTTGACTTGGCCTCCAAATTCCCCAGATCTCAATCCAATCGAGCATCTGTGGGATGAGCTGGACAAACAAGTCTGATCCATGGAGGCCCCACCTCACAACTTACAGGACTTAAAGGATCTGCTGCTAACGTCTTGATGCCAGATACCCCAGCACACCTTCAGAGGTCTAGTGGAGTGCATGCCTCCATGGGTCAGGGCTGTTTTGGCATCAAAAGGGGACCTACTAAATATTAGGCAGGTGGTCATAATGTTATGGCTTATTGGTGTATATATATATTTATCAATGTATCTATCTGCATCTCTTTATATAAATACATACAGGGAGTATATTGAGAGTATTTTGAGGTAAATCCAAACATTTCAAAGTTCTACCATTCTTTTTTTTTTTTTTAAAGAAACACATAATGTTATTTTATTTTTAAAAAAGATTAGTGGTTTCTTTTATCAAAGAAATTCAGAAGAAAAATATATTTTTTTTTTGTTCACATTTAACTAAATAAGAAAAAAGGATACAAAACGCTTAAAATATTATTTTGTTTTCAAACAATTATTAGTAATAAAGCCATTTTTCCTTCCGAGCTTTGATGTGTAACAACAGAGGAGTAGATATGGCATATCTTCAGGACTTGGTTTCTACATTTATTTCCATCCGGTAGATACGTTTTCCTATGCCAAATAGATTCTCTCTGGCCATATAAGTGCAACAAAGAATTTTTTTTTTTTTACCATTTAATTTTTTTAATAGAATAATGACAATTCATAATTCAACACGTTTCTTAATTTCACCCAGCCTACTGTTTCGTGATAAAATCTGTGTAATCTTAATGAAAAAGTAGAACGAGCATTTTGTTAACATGCTTATTTTTTTTTTTTTTTAAATGATACTTCCCCTTTAAAGGTGACATGGAAGTGGATTCCAGAAGTTTGGAGAATAATGGGGATTTTGTCTAATTTGAAACAATAGTTGTCACTGCAGGATTATCAATCTTTCCACTGTGAATTTAGTGCCACTATCCTGTGAATTCTGCAACTGAATATGCTAGTGTATAGAGTTAATGGGACAGGACAACGGGGCAGGTGTATGTTTCACTAAAACTGGCCTCAGAGTGAATTTGATTTTATTTCTTAGAGATGCACATGCTGCTAACCAATCCAATACGTATAATTACAGCAGTTGCTTTGTTCTTCCATTGAACGACTGGTCAATGCTGGTTGGTCCCATGTATCCTGTGAATCCCATTTCTTCTCTTGAAGGAGCTATCTTTGTGGCAAGTATTGTACCTTTAACCTGAATGGGAACTTGGCCTAATATTATTAATCGCTGGATTGACAATGGGGTACTGGGTTGGCCAAAAAGCATTCGGCCTGCTGTTGTTCCAATTCCCGTCACCATTTTTGGAACTGTAGTCCAAGAATGACCAAAGGGCCTCAGGTTTTAAATCTTCTGTAAACCAACTTGTATACGTTAAGAGGGGTGTCTACGGGAGTTTGTTGAGGGCATGGGGTAATTGAATGCAGTTTAAAGACCCCCTTTTGCCATTGTCAGGTCTTTATTCAGGCTTAATACAAATCTATTCATTACTAGAAGCTAGTTGGGTTATCTGGCATCTACAAGAATACATAATATATATATATATATATATATATATATATATATATATATATATATATATATATATATATATATATATAGTGGTAACATTGTAAAGGCTTTTAAGAGAGAAGCTTCCAAACAAATCCCCTCTAATGAGGCAAATCCAAATGTAATTACTAGTACTCAGATAATTGACTTACCATTCTGTATCTTTCATGTATATGATGAGTTCTAGCTTAAAACCTATGGTGTAACTATAAAAGTTATGATCATTTAATCTAAAATATTGAAAACTGCAACTGCGAAGAAAAAAGCGACTGTAGAGTCTGGTTATAAGGATCCGGACAGCTTTCCATTAATACATTTAATAATCGTTTTCAAAACACGGGAGTTAGAGTTGGGGTAAAGTCAAAAAAATTAAACCCACCCTATTGACCTTCTACATTTCAAGTTTTTCAAACCAGCTCGCGAGCACATTTCCATTTTAAAGACTGATACATGTGAAAAAAAGGCAGCCACTGCTTGGAGATACTGATTGACCTCCTCCTACAGTTTTGAATATTGATACGTTCAGAGTTCACTGAGAAAGCAACATTGTTTGTATCGATAGCAAAGCTGGCAGATCTGTTCAATGAATCTTCCCCAGACTTTGACATCTCTCCAGTCAAAGGTCAACAAATCATCAGTCACAAGTGATTCATAAAATGTTTTTAGTGTGTAATTATATTTAATTAAAAAAAGATTTGTTTTTCTTTATACCCTCCATAATATGTCATAGTTGCTAACAGTCCTAAATTTACCAGGACAGTACTGGTTGTTGTTGGGGATTTTTTTTTGGGGGGGGGGGGGGGTCCTGTCAAATTCAGGTCTGCCCCAGCGTTAATACTGCCCACGCACGGTGCCTAGCACTGTGCACAGGCAACTTTGCGTTTGCACTCTCTGGTAGACATACACAACCAAAATGCCTGGAAATTAGTTCCAGACACCAGTGTCTGTACCGGATGGCTTGGAACTCAATCCTGCAGGGTACACATAACTCAGCCCCACCTATATTTGTCCTGGGAACGTCAAGTTAGCAAGTTTAATATGTGATAAAATTACACAGAACAGCAGTTTTACCCAATCCTGTGCAGCCATGCATGGAGCATGTGCAAGTCTCAGTTGTAGACATCGGAGGTAGAAAATACTATTGAAACATGTCATTGTGATTATTCAAGTTTGGTCTTTGGACAGATTATCTAATAATTATCTGATATATTATGTCACTTTGATTGGTGAACTGCACACAAAGACATAAAAGGAAAAGAAAAAGAAAGACAAATAGTGCAATAGGTAGTATAAATGTACACACATACAAACATAGAATAAATAGAAATGCAAAGTCACAAAAAAACACAACATTACATCACATGCACTGTGCAATGCATTAACAGCTTGTAGGTTATTGGCACACATTGATCTCTTCAGAGACTAGGACTTAAACATGTCACTGTCGCCTGTACACCTTCATCCTGGCCCTTTAAAAAAAATCTCACTGTGATTGGTTCAAGTAGAACCCTAGAAAGTACTGACCCATGCAGAATGCCACCACCCTCTCGATACATCTCAGAGGATCTGAGCCCCCAACATGCCACTGTGATTAGTAAACACGTGTCCTTCTGTGGACATGAGCCTCAAATATGCTTTGCTCCTTTAAATACAAGTAAGCAGAGAGTAACAAGGAGCAGCTTTGGTTCTTGCCTAGAGTTGGGTTTTATAGTAGGACCTTCTACATATAAATATGTTTTTTTAGTATTTGTCATTTTTATGCTGTCCTGAAAAAAAAGCTGAGGTTTCCCCAGTATTTTCACTATATTGAGCCAATGTATTGTTTCCTTGTCTATTTTATTCCGGACCTCACTAACCGATTGGTAACACCTAAGCTGACAATAAGTAAGGTTCACTGTGGTTCGCTGTGCAGTGGCTAAGCTCCCATGATACTTAGCTAGGCAGCCTGGTATTGTATTAACTGCACAAAGCAAGGTGAGTTCACTTCCCATCTCCATGGTACGACCTACTGATTGTATAAATAGCACAAGTCTGTTACAACCAGTGTGAGTAACAAGTGGTCACCATTACTTGCTTAACACCGTGACATAGAGATGTCATACAGATAGGACAGATGGTATCTGGTCAGTGCCTCGTTGAGACAAACCTGAATGTTATTCCATATGCCTCCCCCTGTGGATAAATGTGGAATTGCATTTTTTTTTGGGGGGGGGGGGGGAGCTGGTAACCATTTTCCCCCTTTTGTCAGCACAACCCCCAAACGAGTAGTTGATAGGTTTCTTAATGAGTAAAAAACCTGTGCTTTACCTACTACCATGTTCAGTAATGTCGCGTTGATCTACACCGTATATATATTTCATGTCATGGCGTTACACATAACAAACTGCGATTGCGCTTCTTTTTTTTATAAAACTCCCGACACGTTGCTGTACGAGTGTTTTTATATATAACCCCCAAAGTATCACTGAATCCAAGCTGGTGTCCTGCATCCAGAGGTTATTTCCTTGCCCATTAATTGTATCAAGGAGGTAATGTCCCTTTAATATGAATTACCTGGCAGAGGACCGTGGGGGGCTGTAATTCATCAGCTGTCGATCCCTGTAAACCAGGATTAATTCAATTTATCAGGATTATAAACAACCTAAAAAAAACAACTGTTTCTATAGAATTCTTTTTTTCTCTTTCTTGTATGATTGGCTGCACTCACTTTTTTGGGGGGGGATTATTCCTGCTGCTATAGTAAAACATTTTTTTTTTTTTAAAGACCTCCTTCATCATGTTGAGAACTTAAAGAGGCATCGTGCAACTCTAATAGGTCGTGGAGGTCGACTTTGACTTTGAGACTAAGTCGAATCCGGCACCCGAGTTTGACTTAGGAAAAAAAATTAAAACAGGTTTGAATCTTCCCCATTGAAAGTCCAAACGATCAAAGCTATTTTTTGAGACATTCAGGTTCCAAATTTGACTAGGTCTCAAAATAAATGTTGACCTCCTCAAGCTAGTCTGGAATTTTAGTGAATAGACCCATGTGATACTGTTCTGTTGTGTTTTTAGCTATCCATGTTCATCCATAATGTGTCAATGCAAGTGTCTAGCGTGATCTCTAATGTTTAATTCAAAGAGAAAACATCACATCACATGATCTTTTCCAGTTGTCTTATTTATTATAAAGTGAAATGAATTCCAAAAACTGTACTTTACCATGAGGCACAATATAACTACTTATTATTACAAACTTGCATGAAGCAGTTTGCCAGACTAAGTAATGGATTCTAGAAATGAGAACCTTTACGGGCTTGTCAATATGTCAGCTTCCTTTACCCGGATTAAAAAGGCTACACCTCTTTCTAATGTATAAAGTACTATGTATATCTATAGAGGCACATATACAGTTTAATCATTTTTATTTTAATAAAGGATGTAATACCATATTAACCCAGGTGATATGTGAAGAAAAATTATTACTGTACAGCATGTTCCTGAAAGGTAATATGTATCTGTATAGGTAGGAAAGTAGAAATAATAAAGATTAAAGATAAATATTGCACACCAAACAGTCATGCACTGAACTTTGTATCAGCTGGGGAATCATTTTTTTTTTTTTTTTTTTTTTTAGCCATCAAGACTTTGAATTATACATTGATTTCCTTTCTAACCCCAAAACAAACGATGGGTTATATCTACGTAGGAATGTCTAGGACAAGTCGCTACGTAATGAGCAGGAACTTTCCTAAAGGTTTCTACTGTGTTTCGGGTTTTTTTTTAGAACTCTGCTCCAAAATAGCTTTTAATGTGCAATCCTCCATGTATGTCGGACATGACAGTCTATAAGTGCCGCATGACATCCCACCATGGTAAAAAACCTCACTTTGTACACCTAAATATTACCACCTGGAGCCTAGGTGTACAACTGTATCTTGACTACAACTACCATCATTTGTAGTTCAGCAGCAGCTACGCTTTTTGACCGTGACTTCCAACATGCCCAACTGGCAACGCAGATTGACAAGGGGGGGGGGGGTGTGGATTACAGAGTAAATAATGTTTAGGTGAAGATGCTTTAACCCACTTCACTGGTCATGATCAAACTCTTGCTTAATCAATGATTACAAAATACTGATTACAGTATCCAATGCACACCTTTACTATGTATATATTACTATGCAAACTACATGTCTTTTGGTATGCTCATGGTAGACCTTTTGGCCAGATCAGTTAAGCGATGTCGAACCATTCAGTTACATTATGCTGCTCAGATGAACCTCTATTGTTGACCTCGATATTGTAGAAGGTCTCATTCATGAGGATACTAGGCATCTTTCAGGTCTTTCAAACTTCCAGTAGCTTTGCTTCCCTGCACTCAGATATTGCTATACAAATGGTCTTCACCCAGCCTAAATATGCTTTGCAATTTGATTGTAGGACGTTTGACCTTCTTATGCAAGCGAGCGACCTTTGTAGAATACGTTCCTTCTCTACTGAATCTGACCAGTTGGCTAATCTGAGGTTTGTGATTGAACTGCACCTTCTACAGCTGTGATGGCTAGCCTTGGCAGCGCAGATGCTCAAATCAGTATTTTGGGATTGACCAGCATCATGGAATATGAAGATCCCCAACACCCCGTGGTGCCAAGGTTAGCCATTACTGCTCTGTGGCCTGGACCGAGAAGGAGGAAGGCAAGGTTTCACTTAAAATGAATGGATTGCCAGTTAAATTACATTTTACTTTTCTAGTTACAGTATTGGTTTCAACTGGAGGCATCAGTTTGTTTACACATTTGATTGATAGTAAAAGTAATGTGAAGCCTGTACTCTCAGCTTCAGAAAACAAGGTGTGTTGCACTAGTCCAATGTGGAGAGTTGATTCCTGCTCTTTAATGTCTGATTGTGACCAGACATGAACAGGAGCCCCTACTTGCTATTTAATATCTGATTGTGGGCAGACATGAGCCTCTACTTGCTCTTTAATATCTGATTGTGAGCAGACATGAGCCTCTACTTGCTCTTTAATGTATGACTCTGAGCAGACATGAACAGGAGCCTCTACTTGCTCTTTAATGTATGACTCTGAGCAGACATGAACAGGAGCCCCTACTTGCTCTTTAATATCTGATTGTGAGCAGACATGAACAGGAGCCTCTACTTGCTCTTTAATGTATAGCTGTGAGCAGACATGAACAGGCATCTCTACCTTCTCTTTAATGTATGAATGCGAGCCTCCTTATCTTGTTCCTTGAAGCACAGAGCAGATAGATGCTTGGTGTATATTAGCTATAGACTGTTTTCAATTACATTAATCACCCGAGTGCCAGAGAGATGCAAAAGTGTATTTTAATTACTATCATCACAAGAGACTTTGTTCTAATATACAGAATATATGAGGATTGTTTAGCAGATATTTAGTATCTCTATAAATAAAATATTAAGAGAGAAAGAGAGAGCAAAAAAAACACTCAACATATTTTTAAGCCCAATTAAAAATATATTCTTACAACAGTGTATGCAACAACTCTAAACGAGTTTCAGTTCTTAATGAGTGTGCCCTGAGGAAATGGTTTGGTTTTTCCATGGAATAAATTATGAGCTTTCTGCATTTATTTGGATTACTAAATTATGTATTCATCTCAGACACTTTTGGAAACTAAAGGTCAGATTTAACAACCTGAAAAATAGAAGCTTTTATGTTAAATTTAATGAGAATTTTTGGCAGAAATTTGCTTATATTCCAAATGTAGAAAATAAAATATGATCTATGCATTGCTAGCA